>JAMPIV010004403.1:25000-82945 GCA_024509875.1 Oreohelix idahoensis | reverse complement strand
GGAAGGGGTTCTGTCATGGCCTGGGGAGGCTTCTACAGACACGGCAGGACCCCACTCTACATCATCCAAGGCAACCTGACCGGCCCAAGATACCAGAACGAAATCTTGAGACCAATTGTTCAACCTGCTCTAGAGGCCATAGGTGGTAATGCCATCCTCCAAGATGATAACGCTCGACCCCATCGAGCTCGTGTGGTGAATGGGTTTATTCAGCAACATGGGATCATCAGGATGGCGTGGCCAGCTCATTCACCTGACCTTTCTCCGACTGAGCACCTCTGGGATGTCCTTGGTCGAAGATTGTCAACAAATCACCCCCTGCCAATGGATGTTGCACAGTTAACTGCATTTCTGCTTCAGGAATGGCAAGCTGTTCCGCAGGATACTCTTCGGACCCTTGTGGACTCGATGCGTCTACGCTGTCTTGAATGCCTTGCTGCAAACGGTGGTCATACCCGATTTTGAAATGTCTATTTGTCCAATATCTATTGTGTGACTTTTGAAAAGGTGGGTGACACACTTCACAGCTTCATTGCGTTTGAATGTGTGTTTCCATTTCTTTACGTGACATGTCAATTTGGTATTTAATAAATGCCGTTTTGACTGATACCAATTACGTTTATATCAGATTTGTTTTATGGTTTCAACCAAGGTTCTTCTAAGTGGCCCTTGACTTTTGACGAGTAGTTATATCCACAACTCTGCCAAGAGTAATCTTGTGCGAAGGTAAACACATTTGAAGACCCGTATTAGATATTCTTGAGTGTTGGCCACTGGTGGACAACTACTGCAGAGCTAAGGGGAGGCCTGCCATCAATGGTACCTATACCTTGTAGCGGTACGGCAACTTGTGTACCCTGACAATCCCCAGAGCTATGCCAGTAGGAGTTTTACTCCTTGGAGGTTCAACCAAGCTAGACTGGTCTGCATGGGTAGGGTGTTGCCGTCGATAAAATATTTAGAGTATTAGCATGTGTGATTTTTTTGTTTTCTTCATCTTTTCTTTCTTTTGATACCATTTTCTTCTTTTTTTTTAATCACACTTCAATTTTTTATTATATTCTTTATTAACTTAATAAGTTAAACTTATTATTTCCGAAATTGTTTCAAATAGTTTCATCCTGAATGGACACCAACCAAAGTCCCGGCGTAAACACGAACACATTGTCACTTGATTACGTACATTTCGTATAACGTATGTATCTAGTAAGCAGATACTGGGTTTGTAGTCAATGGTTCATTTCTATGTTGAAAATGCAACAATAGTACCATGTCTCTTGGGTAAGTTTCTGCGAAGAGTATTATTGTTTATGAATTGACATCAGAAGGGTTTCTAGAGAGAGTATCTGCCAAGACGTTCTCTGATCCTGTAATGTACTCGATGGAGAAATCAAAAGGTTGAAGGAGAATGGCATATCTTGTCAGCTTCGGGCTCTTGTGATTAGCACGACGTAGTGATGCTACGGCCTTCTGATCCGTCTGGACCACAAAGGGTGCTCCTAATAAAAATTTCTCGAGCTTTGTGATCGCCTAGATGACAGATAATAACTCCATGTCGACGGTGGAGTACTTGACTTCTGGTGGCTTAAGTTTCCGTGAGAAGTAGAGTGTGGGATGGAGGACGTCGTCATGATATTGGAGCAAACATGCGCCAATTCCGTAATTACTCGCATCTGTACGGAGTATAAACGTTTTGGAAGCATCAGGTAGTCTCAAAATAGGTGGGTGTGAAAAGATATCGATTATTTTACGGAATATTTTATCACATTCACCAGTCCATGTCACCTTCACTGGCATGTCTTTTTTCAACAGTGATGACAAAACAGCCGTGATAGATGACAGGTTAGGTACGAATCTGCTGTAATATTGGATTAGTCCTAACAAGCTTCTAACTTGTTTCTTGGTTCTTAGTGAATATAGTTGCGGTAGATAGACGTAGCAGTAAGTCGTCGAGAAATGGATGTGGTTCGCTATCAACTACAGTTTGTGCATTTAATTTTCTATAGTCGACGCATAGTCTAATGTTATTGTCCTTCTTTCGGACAATAACTAATGGAGAAGAAAATGGAAAATTACTAGTCTCAATAATCCCTAAAGATAACATCTGTTCAAGTTCCTTAGTAGTTTTAGTAAGAAAGTGTAGAGGAACAGAATAGAGATGTACCCGAATTGGAGTATCATCGTTAAAAGTGATGTCATGACTAATGACCGATGTGTGGCCTGGAACGTCGGTCAACACATCTGGATAGGATTGTAAAAGATCAGCAATCTGTTGATGCTGTTGGGGTGTAACCGACGAAGAGATGGTTACGTCCCGCCAAGATTCAGTCGCTTGTACTACAGGTACAGGTAACGCCAACTGTACCTCAGGAAAAGAAGATTCTTCTTCCTGGATAACAGACAGATTAGAATAGTGACATGTAGGTACGAAAGTGTCATCTAGTTCATGAAAAATAGCTTGTAGATGTTCAGGACGAGTATGAAACTGTTTGAGCATATTTATGTGAAATATTTTGTGATGTCCCTTAATGTCCAGGACATAATCGACATCAGAAATCTTATCAATTACCTGGTATGGACCATTCCATGAGATGAGTAGTTTATTATCATTATGTGGCAACAACACATAAGCTTGATCTCCTGGAAATAATTGACATAATCGTCTAGTACTGTTTTGGAAAGTTCTTGCTTTCGCTTTAGCAGCCTCAGATGAAGCTGTTGCCGTTTTGCAGGCATCAATAATATTATTCCGGAGATTAATCACATACTCATAGGATGACTGGGTATCCTGAGTCATCTCCGAGTCAATCAATAAGTCTTTTATTAGTCCCATAGGACCTCTTGGTGGAGCGCCTAAGACTAATTGAAATGGAGAGAAGCCAGTTTGTTCATGTGGCACCTCTCGATAGGCGAACAACACAGCTGGGAGTACTCTGTCCCAGTCCTGTGGATGGTTAACTGTAACTTTATGTAACATTTGTTTGAGTGTGCGGTTAAGTCTTTCTGCTGCACCATTACTCATTGGGTGATAAATGCTACTGAGATTTCTATCTATATTCCAGGTCTTCATTACTTCTGTCATAGTTTCAGATATAAATTGAAATCCATGATCTGATAAAAGCATCCTAGGAAAACCTACTCTAGAAAAGATCAGGTGTAGTGCATCAGCTACATCTGTGGTAGTGGTGGTCTTCAATGGAATGGCTTCTGGCCATCGTGTGCATAAATCGATGCACGTGAGAACAAATCTATGTCCTCTGGCTGATGGTAAAAGTGGACCAATAATATCAATGTCCATCTTGTCAAAGGGTCTCACAGATATGTCACAAGCCTGAATAGGCGCCGTGTGAAAGGCTCCTCGTGCTTTCACTTCCTGGCATATAGTACAGGAGCGTAAGTACTGTGATACATCTCGTGACACTCCCGGCAAAAAAAATGAAGATAATACTCGAGAACGTGTCCGAGTATATCCCATGTGACCTGCGCACTTAGAATCATGTGCGTGTTGAAGTATGTACCGTCTAAAAGCAAAAGGTACCATGACCTGTTGTCTTACCTTAGTTTTATCCATAAAACCATAAAATATCATCTTAATAATAAACCAATGGTTATCATTATTTGTTTAATAATAAAGAGCAAAATGGTTATTATTATTGTTCAAAGTTTTGCAGATTGTCAACTTTGTTCGACCAGAGCAAAAATTTTTTTTGTCAATGATCAGTGTCCATTCTCTTTTCGACTGTGCTTTTGCAGCAAAAGCACCATGCATAGATCGGTCAATTCGAAGACTGGTGTGCAATCATCAATATTGTCATGTTTGTCTTTTCCCTTTTTATCAGTGTCCATAGTCTCTAATAGTTTCGACTGTGCTCTGGTTGTAACTGCATTTCCATGCATAGATTATTTCTTTCCCATTCAATAATCTCTTCTGGTGTGCAATCCTTACTGCCATGTATGCGACCTACCATAAGGTCTGCAATTGGGTTCTTTAATATGCACACTTTAACGTTGCCTGTGAAAAAAAGGTGTATTAACATGTATAAGGGCAGTTGGATAAAATTCTATTGTTCCTCCGAAAGTCATACATCTGACATGCTCTCCAGTTGCACAATTGGGATGAACAAGTGACTGACGGACTCCGATCGTTGTAGATCCAGAATCTCTTAACACTGAGACGATGGATCCATTAACAATTCCCCTGTTGAAAATCAGTGAGCCTGTTCCGTCATTGACTGCCAGACCGACTTCTGGGAGAATGTGTCCGCAGTTCAGAACCGTGTCTTTTGCCTTCTGAAATATAAGATTACATTCTGGGCAACTATTTGCCACGTTATAATTTATTGCATAACATGTAGACGAAGACGGTATTGTATTATCAATATGTGAACTCTGAACCCCAGGGGTTGTAGTATTCGTAACTGCTGCCCCTGTATTATGATTATAATTTGACGATCTCCGAGAATGAGAACGATGACGAGAATAATCATTTGAATTATCCCGTTGTCCCCTATTGTAACTGTTATCTCGATGTCTCGAGCTATGATTATTGTTATTCCAATTGTTACCATTATTATAGTTATAGGAACGATTCTGACTTGAGTTACGTTGACTATTGTTGTATCTGGACTGAGGTGAATAATTTCTATTTTGTGGTCTTCCTCTATTAAAGTCATTGTTAAAATTAACGTCATAATTCCCTTTGAACCTACTTCTGTCTACACTGTGTGTTCTTGGTTTGTTATGATTGTAGTGTGCCATATTAGAAGCAACAGGTAGAGGTTCCCTTAACAAAGAGCTGGAAATGTTCGCATTCGGATGCGCAGTACAATAATTTAATGAAATTTTTTCCAACTCCTCAATAGTATCTGGTTTACGTTCTTGCAAATAGGCAAAGAACGGTGGGCTGACAGAGGATAACACTTTATCCCTTAGTAACAGATCAACTAACTTGTCATATGATTTGTTGACATCTGCCAGTTCAACCCATCTGTTAAATGTATTGTGTATGTTCGCAATAAAACCTGTAAAGTCCTTATTAGATTCTGGTAGGATACTTTTAAATTTTAACCTACATTTTTCTTCGTCTAAGTAAAAACGACGTAAAAGTAAGGTCTTAATGGCATCATAGTCTGTGGCTAATGTTGGATCAATATTTTGTGCTGCACTTGCGGGTTCGCCATCCAGAAATTCCTTGAGTTTGAGTGCCCATGCAGTTTTGTTAAGGTTATTGAATTTGCATATATCCTCAAAGCGTAATAGCCATGCTGATAAATCATCAACGTGTAACTTGAATGGTGGTAGCTTGAAATAATAATTGACCTTATTTTGGTTGGAGGAGGATCCATTTTGAGCATTATCATTTTGGTTTGCAGCAGCACCTTGCGCCTGAAGTTTTGCTGTTTCCAACTTAAGCCGTTGTAATTCCATTTCTTGCTGCATTACAATTTCCTGTCGTCTCAATTTATTTTCTTCTTCAATCCGCAGGATTTCATCTCTTGCCACTTTCCTTTCTTCTTCTTTTTCAAATTCTTCTTTATATTTTGCAAATTGTTGTTCCGCATATTCACGTAGTTCCTGTCCTTTCATATTAAAATCTTTCCCATTTTTAATAAAATGGTCTAAGGTAAGCATCTTGACGTTAATATTTAAGTATTCAATCACTAATGTATAGTAATCACTAATAGAATCTATGTAGTTATTGTACATATTGAACGTATGAATAGTCACTCTAAATAATTATAATATTATTGAACTTTTATTTGTAAGTTCCATCAATAAATATAATATTTTGTAAAAATATTATATGTATCCACTAATATATATCATAAATGGTTATGATATTTATTTATTTAAGATGCTGAAATTATATCATGCACTTAATATTAGTATTTAATAATTATGGGTATTGTCCCAATATAATTATTTTATTTAATTAATTATATGTGCTAAGTCAGAATGTAGTACTGGAAAGTGTACTAATTAACATCTAATATGTCTGTCATACTCAAGGCAGACCATAAATTTAAAATAATTAATCAGTATATATTATGCTATTGTGCCTTAGTCATAATATATAAAATGCATCACTAGTATATTGGATTACTACTGCAACTTGATGCAATGTCCCTGAGTCATCACCAAATTTTCTTAAAATTTAATTAAATTCAATTACAAGATTATTATTAAACAAATGATAATATTAGTATTATATGAATAATGTATGAGATGAAGACAAACAAAACAATTCATCAACCAAGGATTACAACACAGCAGGACAATACCAAAGTGACTTTTCACAAATAAAAATGAATTTATAAACTAAGCAGAACAAGCGGAAGTACCATACGAAGGAAGGAAGGCCAAGGATTGACCTAAGGCGAGATTGAACTCAATCTAGGACAGAACACATGGAAAAAAATAAATGCAAAAAGTAATGACGTCACAGGACTCATAGACAAACTTTAAAATATACATATTCATAAATAAAAATTAGTTAGGTCAGGAATGACGAGATAGGTTACAAACATGATACAAAACTGAATAAAATAAAACTGAATATGATCCAATACACCATTAATTTACAACACTGCACAGCTAACAGATAAGGTCAAATAATGGCAGGTACGAACGAACAAAATCATCGGAAAGTCATCGATGGGTTCTTCGCTAAATGCAATTTATTAACAGCCCTATGGAACAATCAGGACTGACCTTGACATTCGAAAAGCCATAAGGTTCAGTTCTGATCCCCTCCTACCGCCCACAAGTTAATAACAAAAACATGCAGTGGAAAACAAAGAATACATTGAACATGTCTAAACATGCCTGTACGAAAAGGCGATATGGACTCAGCACTGTGTTATCTCAATGACAACAGTCACAAAACTAGACTTATCTTATTAGTGCTCCGATCGATGCTGTTTTCCACCAACGGCTAGACTAATGTCTCGAACTGTTTGCTCCTCGTTGGTATATAACGATTGTCCATTTCTTGGTCATTTTAGATCTTGTCATTTTCATCAACCTGGATTTACGCTGAAGGTTGTCGTTTGATCGTTAGACATGTACGCATAATTGTGTGACGTCAGCTTGACCTTAGTGGTAACTATGCATCTGCATCATAGGTCACGTTTCAGCATATCACGTGATTGTTAGACAAACGTAAACAGTTCTTTAAAATTTGCGAAAAATTTGGTTTTGTTCCTTCGATCCCCAAGCACTGGGGACCAGTTGTTGCCGTCGTTGTTGCAGCAATTGTTGCAAGGCTGGTTTCTTCTGTTAACACTAGGTCATGTCTTATATTACTAATAAAGTAAGTTACTAATATCTGGCCATATTGTTATTGCAATTGTTGCAAGGCTGGTTTCTTCTGTTGTCATGTCTTATATTACTAATAAAGTAAGTTACTAATATCTGGCCATATATTGCTTCGATCTGTTCCTTGTTTTTCATTCATTTATTGTATCGTGCTGTTGTTAGTAAGTTACGCGAAGGTGAGTAACCATTATGAACATAATGATAGTTGAATGTCCAAAGTTCATTGACTTGATAAGTCCTTCATTGAGTCCACATATTTAATATCTCGATTCCACACATAAACAATCCATACATAGTAGTCATGAAGAAAATACATATTAAGTTTAGATCCTACGTCGTATATGATCTATCTGCAAATCAGTCCTTGTCCAGTAATATGAACTACTATAGTCAGAACGTCATAACTATATGTACGCGCGGTTGGTGAAACCCAACGACCGACAGTGAGATTATGCGTCTGGCAAAATATAATTAATAAGGACTGTTAATTCATCCCGACTTAGGTTTAGTCAATTACTAACCTGAAACATTTTATCTCTTTTTCATAGTAACTGTGGACTGACCCATGTCCATACTTAAATACAATATAACTGTGTGGCACTCCATGCCTGACACTATAAGAATGCAAGGACACGTCTCTTCAGTTCGACGGTCATACAAGAAAGGGTCCCGTCTCTTGGTCACGGTGCGTGACCTACCAACGCTAACACGTCATAGCGTTCAATAGCCTAATAATACTTTACATTATATTAAATGCTGCAATCCCCAAAACTGCACGCTCTAGCAGACGGCGTCTATAAAAATACCGTAACATAGGGGTCAGACAAAAGCTGGTCCTCCTGGTTGGGGGGTTTTAGCACAGGGCCGACACCCCTGTCTATGTAAAAAATCGCACATGTTACGGAAACGGCATCAAATGGAAAAACCTTGATGCGGGACGGACATCCGGAGTCTCAGGCTCGTATTACTGCCAGTGGTGAAAGCTGAAAGGAAGCCATTGGCATGAAAACGGATGCCATGACCGCAAAAAACGAAACCAGAATTAGATTTTGGAACGTCAGAACTATGAATGAGGCAGGAAAGCTGAGACAAATCACAGCAGAGATGAGGAACTACAAATTACATATCCTGGGAATAAGCGAGAGCAGATGGACAGGGACGGGGAGAATAAAAACAGCTACAGAGGCTTTTTCTTGAGGATTGCTTTCATCCACCACATTGATAAGTCTCGTTTTTCTGGCCATCACATAGATAAGTGTATATTTCACACCATTGATAAATGTCATTCTTTATGTATTAGTGATGGAATGAATGTTTGTATGTACTCGTCTGCTTGATGAGAGTAAGTGGTCAACTCAAACCTAGACACAGTGTGGGTTAACAGGTCGCCTTGTCCGTAACGTGTTGAGGCCCTGGCAAGGGATGTTGACGTTAAGTGTGAGTATGAATGTCAGTAACGCGAATGGAATGAATGGTTCTGTGGAGTTGACAAGTTGGTAACAATGCACTCATACCCTCACGGCTGGAAGTCAATGATAGCTGGAACTACTGTAAACGTTTTTAGACAGTTTAATGACACACACTCTGACAGCACGGTTGACAGTCATTGGAACAGGGTGACACAGTAAATCATTGGATACTTGACAAATGGATAGCAACATCAATTTGGCAATCTCATAGCATGTAAATATAATTGAACGATAGTAGCAAATATATAGTTCTGATTGTCTATCGTCTCATATCTCCACTGACTAATCGCATCAGTTTGAGTTAACAATAATAATGGTCATCACAATGCTCCCTTACAGACCCTCTGCTGACTACGTCTTTCAGGCTTAAGTCTTTTAGGCTTTAACTTCAACAGGGTCTTTTATATAAGGTTGACAATCTCAAATAACAAAGAGTGGGCTTCAATACAATGTAAGTCTTGGTATCGCCATCAGGTAATAAGATATATCTGTTCTCTGACTGACAATTCAAACAGACCAACAGTGGGGTTCAAAATGGCGCTGGTCCCAGTGAGCGGCGTTCATCCAAAAAGATATCCTCACTACAAATGAAAGCTCCGTTCATTTGCTCAACTAATATCTTGGGTTTTCCATACCCATAAGAAATGTTACATATGTCCACTCACAGTGTTGCTAGTACAGGAATCGTCTACATACGATCCATCAAATATATAAAGATGATATAACATCTATGATGTCGTTAGGCCTAGGTAAAGTTTTAGAAAATGTTCCTTCTTTACCTTAAGTTCAGAAAATACTAGCAACTAGCACACGCCATTCCCTCGGCGTAAGAAATATATATTCTGGGAGAAGTATCGACCATCATGGTCTACTAAGAGAAACTCCTCTTTTCCCCAGAATCAATCACAATGACGAAAAACTTCGGACTCCCTTTTGTCCGACAGCCTTCAAGATTCGTCCATCATCACGGAAGCGCCAACGACGAATAAACGTCTCATTGGGCATGCGCTAATGTTAACCTTTCAACTATATTCAAGTGGGGCGACTACATATTTACTTTCACTCGAAGCAAAAAATGAGTATTCGCCCTTTGACTAGAGTTCTAATCTCCAAAATATTATTACCAAATATTTCCAAACATAACAAGTATACAAACAACTAAATATCTTCCTATATATATATATATATATATATATATATATATATATATATATATATATATATATATATATATATATATATATATATATATATATATATATATATATATATATATATATTCATTGCCACCAGTAATCTGTTGGTAACAGACTACTGCAACCCCCGGGAAAAAAAAATGCAATTTTTTTTTTCATCTGAGAGCAACATACAATAGGCTCACAACGCACGAATAATGCGCAGATGACTAATACGAGCAACTTATAATGTCAAATTAAGGTAAAGTCGAAGCATAGATCGACTTGTGAGAATATATCTCAACATCTCAGAGAAAGCATTTCTCTTAAGGATAAATATTTCCAGGGAGGTGACACCAACGTATACTGCAATGCTGGCAATGACACAATGCATATAACAATTTCATATTTAAGCACTATAAGTACATGATTGACAAAGAAGTAAAATCATCAAAGAACAGCGGTGAATATATATCAATGAACGTAGTGATAATAGTGATACAATCACTATATTACAAATTACAATGTGTATCTATCTTGATATAGAAAAAAAAACTATTATAGACTTAGATGTGTTAAGAAGTCCAAGACCCAACAGTTAGGTGGAATCATGTGGGCATCTAGACAAAATGTCTGCCATCACATTATCTGATCCACGGATAGCTCGTACCGAGAAATGAAAAGGTTGAATAGCAATTGCATATCGAGTAGACATCGAGCTCTTCAAATTCTTACTCTGTATAGCTGTAAGAGCTTTCTGGTCGGTTTCTAATCTTATCCAAAGAGGATTGGCATTCCTGTGACCAGTGGACCATATTAGGCGACCCTTTCTTCAGTAGTGTAGAAAGAGGTGCCATGATAGAGGATAGATTCGGAATGAATCTTCCATAAAATTGAATAAGACCTAAGAGACTTCGCACTTGCTTTTTAGTCTTAGGAATAGAGATGTTAAGTATCTTAGTGATATTATGGTCCTCTGTCTTTAGGAAACCATGACCGACTCGATGGCCTAAGAAAGAAATTTCGCTAAAACCAATGCAGGCTTTAGAGGGTTTCGCTGTCAGGTTATACTCGCGTAGAGTAGATAGTAATTCAACTAACCCCAAATAGTGATCTTCCCAAGTATCGCTGAAAAGACAGATGTCGTCTAGGTACGCAATGACATCTGACCGATAAGATAGGATTCGACGCATCATGGGTACGAATGTAGCTGGTGCGTTCATAAGGCCGAAAGGCATGAAATTCCATTGAAAAAGGCCTCTAGGTGTAGAAAAAACCGTAATTGGTTTGGCGCGTTCAGATAAAGGAACTTGCCAATATCCTTTAGACAAGTCGAGTTTAGTGAAAAAATGAGATTCAGAAAGCCTAGTAAATAGCTCTTCTAGTAAAGGCATAGATTCAGCATCAAACTTCGTAACTTGATTCAATTTGCGATAGTCAACGCAAAGACGTATGTTATTGTCTTTTTTTCGAACAATAACCATCGGCGAAGAATATGCAGAAGTGGATGGTTCAATTATTTTTAAATCTATCATCTCATCCAACTCCTTCTCAACCTGTGCTTGAAAATGTATAGGGATAGGATAAGGTCTGACCCTAATAGGATTATGGTCAGTTAGAATAATGTCATGTTCAATAACATGAGTTTGTCCAGGGATGTCAGTAAGGACATCCTGAAATGTTTGTAACATAGCCGAAACTTGTCGCTGTTCTCCTAGAGATAAATCAGGAGAGACAGTAACATTTTTCCATGATTCACTAGAATGAAGTGGAATCATCAGAAGCGGAAGATTAACATCCGAAAAACTTGTTTCCTCATCCTGTATTACGGACAGTGATGAGTAATGACCATGTTGGACTGGTGAATCGTCCGTTGCCTGGAAAATAGGCTGTAAATAATCCGGACGTTCATGGAATTCCGTAAGCATATTGATGTGGAAGGTTTTATGCTTTCCATCAATATCGACAATATAGACAACATCAGAAATTTTCGAGATTATATCGTACGGACCTTTCCAAGAAATAAGAAGTCTGTTTTCCCTACAAGGTAGCAAAACAAATGCTTTGTCACCAGGACAAAGTTGTCGTAGGGTTCTTTTCTTATTGGCAAATTGTCTTGCCTTCTGTTTAGCAAATTCAGAAGAAGTTGCCAATTTGCATGCTTCGATAATCTTTTGTCTCAGCGCGATGACATATTCGTAAGAAGATTTTGTGTCATCGGTAATATTATCAGCGGTTATGAGATCATGAAGCAAAGACATAGGGCCGCGCGGTCACGCGCCAAAGACAAGTTCAAAGGGAGAAAATCCTGTATGTTCATTGGGGACCTCTCTGTAAGCGAAGAGGGCCGCGGGTAAAACCCTGTCCCAATCTTGAGGATGATCCTCAGTTATCTTCCCTAGTAAGTTTTTGAGTGTTCTATTTATCCGTTCGACCATCCCATTGGACATAGGATGATAGATACTACTCAAAGATCTCTCTATCTGCAGAGTAGACATTACTTGAGACATGGTATCCGATATTAGTTGGGTGCCATGGTCTGATAATATCTCTCCGGAGAATCCCAGACGAGAAAATATAAGCCAAAGAGCATCTGCAATGTCAGCAGTAGTAATGCTCTTCAGAGGAATAGCCTCTGGCCAACGTGTGCACATATCAACACACGTCAAGATAAACTGATGTCCTCTAGCAGATTTGATCTTAAATGGACCAATGATGTCTATCGCCATTTTCTGAAATGGTCGAATAGGGATGTCTGCAGCCTGAACAGGTGCAGCATGGCGTGGACCTTTGGATTTGACCTCTTGACATACTTTACAAGATCGACAATAAATCCGTACGTCCTTGTTCACAAAAGGCCAAAAGAAAGCCGCAAGAACTCTTGACTTAGTACGGGAAAAACCCATATGTCCAGCACACTGAGAGTCGTGAGCGTGCTGCAATATTTTAACTCTCAAATTCTTGGGCACAAGAATCTGAGAATGACTTGATCTAGTGGAGTCTTGCACCATACGTACAAGTACGCCATTCTTCATTGTAATCCAAGATTTACGCTTTGTATCTTTATTCGGATCACCTTTTGTTGCAAGAGTGAAGAATTTCTTTAGAGTCGGATCATCTTCTTGCTGTTTTATAAACGAGTCACGAGAAATTACCAAGGGATCATCTTGGTTATGCACTTCATTATCTTCAGTAGATGAAGTTTGAGGCATATTAAGAGCTTGAGCTCTAGTGACTACAGCATTAGCAGTTTCCATATTTTGTTTTTCCCAAACGGAAATTTGTTGTGGAGTGCATTCTTTTACTCCGTGAATTCGACCGATGATAAGATCAGCGATCGGATTCGGCAGAAGACATGCGTGTACATCTCCTGTAAAGAAAGGAGTAGCAATTTTAATGATAGCAGTAGAGTATTTCTCTAAGGTGCCGCCAAATGTTACACATTTGACTACTTTTCCTGTGGCACGAGAAGGATCTACAAGTGACTGCCTAACACCAATTGTGGTGCATCCAGAATAAAAAAGAACTGAGACTGGATTGTCATTTACTAAACCTTTATGTAAGACAAGAGAACCTCTTCCATCATGCGCGACTGACGCAGGAAGAGCGGGAAGAGGATGACCAGAACTTAAAGTGGACACCGTAGTTGGTTCAAATAATGTTTTGCATTGGGGGCACTGAGATGCTCTCCCAAAATCAAAAGCGGAACATGCCATATTATTAGCAACATTATTATCTTTAGTCTGCTTATAGGCTTCATGTGACTTGCTGTGCAGAGTTTGCCTGATAATGTGGTTTATGTTTTTTGTATTGCGATCTACCTCGATTATTATTGCCTCTGTAATCATTATTGTTTCCCCTATTGTAACCCCTATTTGGGTTTGCGTCATAGTTCTCATGGTTACCGTAATCATATTCATTATAATGAGTATCTCTGTAATTATGGTCTTGTTGTCTCCATGATGGATGACTTGGATAGTTCCTATAATGACTTCCTCTGCGGAAATTCCTATAATTATGACTACCCCTGAATCGAGGGCTGTCGCCTCGTCTCCAGTACTTCGCAGAAGAACCCTGAAATGATTGGTTTCCTTGGTTTTGATAACTATTATGGTTACCCTTTTTATCAAACCTGTTTTGTGGTCCCTGAAATTTGTGTGAATAATTAGGGTTGTATGGTGTTGCTGAAGCAACTGGCATACTTTCCTTAACCTTAGCATCGCTAATAGCTACGTCCGGATGTGCCGTGACGTATTGGGTACAATATTGCTCCATTTCTTTTAGTGCATTGGGCTTACGCTCATGTATAAATTCAAGGAATGGTTTATTTACACATGACATAATCTTATCTCTGAGCAACAAATCCATAAGTGCTTCATATGTTTTTTTCTGTTTTGGATAGCTCAATCTATCGTGTAAATGTAAGACGTGTCCTTGCAATGAATTCTGAGAATTCTACCCCTGATTCAGGTACCATTTTCTTAAACAAAATACGATAACCTTCTTCTGTCAACTGATATTTTTTTATCAAGGCTGCTCTAATAACATCATAATTATCCTTATCAGCCTCTTCTACCAAGCTTAAACTTGTAAGAGAATCACCTTTCAAATTTTCTGACAACTGATTAGCATACTGTGATTTATCCACATTATGAGTTCGACAGGAACGTTCAAAACGATCCAGCCAGAATGTAATATCGTCACTGGAAGGATTGAACGGTGGTATCTTGACCTTATAAGTAGAAGGTTTACCATTATTACCAGTTGACTGATTAACATTACCCATGTTTGTCAACTTCAATTTTTCTAACTGAAATGCTAACAGTTTTTCCTCATGTTCCCTTTTTGCCTTTCTCTCCTCGGCTTCTCTTTGTAGTCTTTTTCCTTCTTTTTCCATTTCCATCTGGATTCTCCTTTCCTCCATCTGCATCTGGAATTTCTTTTGTTCAGCTTCCAATTCCATTTTTTTCTCCTCAGCTTTTAGTTTTCTGTCTTCATCCTCCTGTGCTTTGGCATAATGAAAAAGTGCAAACTCTTTTAACTCCTCAGGAGTCATCCCAAGGGCTCTCCCTTGCTCAATGAAGTAGTCTAAAGTTGCCATAGTATTTAATAATATGTGGCTATTATCACTGAAATAACAAATTTATTTCAACCAAACAGGAGCAAGTTTTTAACAAAAACTTGTATAATCAGCTCCCTATATCCCAATCTCTGTGGGAAACAAGCCTTTAAATAAGGTCTTGTATAATCAACTGTGTACCTCTAATAATAGCAATTAATCATCAGTTGATTCTTTCTCATAAGTTCACTACACAGCTAGTAGTGTATGATCAAGTATATTTTATATAGCATATGTCAACCAAGAACACACACAAAGGACAATCAAGAAGGACAATCAAGAAGGACAATACGAAAACATTCGCAGAAATCAAATAAGTTAAATCGAAAAACAGAAGAAAATAATCACAGAACCTGTGATGATAACTGCGCCGTAATAAACAAAACAAATAACGCCACAGTGTATAAATATAAATGGTGTATAAAACTAAACTATAGAAAAGAGGAGACCTACAAGTACCAACAAATCAAAACAAAACTAAAGAAAGCGAAAAATAACGAAAACAAAACTGCACATATCGTCACAACTAAACAAATATGGCAACAGTTGTCGCTAGCAGATTTTCAATTAAGAAAACAGCACCCTACAGACCACTAATATAAGCCCTATGTTACTTGGGAAATCTTATATTAGTCACCTCACCAACCGCCCACGACATAGACATACAAATAATATATAAACATTTAAACATAAATACATTTATATCATATATTATATAATGTAATGTGTTGCAGAAAAATTTGTTGCAAATAAGGCTCAGTTTTACAGAATTATGGTACAGTTTCTAATCAAAATAAACTGCCACTTTTAATAAATAATCACTACTGGCCTAAACTATTACAAAGTTCAACAATGAGCAGTGCAGGAAAATCCACCGTTGATAAGTAGGACTTCTCAATTCGGTTGCACTGTATCTCTTGCAAACACAGTCAAATATAGAATCTAACACTGATGTGTACTGGTGTCTGTTCTTATCGAGCAAAATGTCAACAAGCGCTGACCTAGTTACTGCATACGCTGACAGGACAGGTCATGCTGACATCGACTGTAGAGTTGTACTGCTGTAAGGTGTACGTGTGTCGTAACAGACCACAGGAAACGGTCTGGTATCAGTAGCTGACTTCCATGTGGTGTCTACTGTGCTGGTTAGACCCAGAAAGCTGGCCCACCACATTGATAACTCGTGTATGGGTCATTATGTTGATACAGCTGGTAATGGTGTAAATGTTCACGTGAGGAACTGTTGACAAAGTGTAGACTCACTGCTGGTGTGTCCATGATAGCTGGAACTACTGTAAACGTTTTTAGACAGTTTAGTGACACACACTCTGACAGCACGGTTGACAGTCATTGGAACAGGGTGACACAGTAAATCATTGGATACTTGACAAATGGATGGCAACATCAATTTGGCAATCTCATAGCATGTAAATATAATTGAACGATAGTAGCAAATATACAGTTCTGATTGTCTATCGTCTCATATCTCCACTGACTAATCGCATCAGTTTGAGTTAACAATAATAATGGTCATCACAATGCTCCCTTACAGACCCTCTGCTGACTACGTCTTTCAGGCTAAGTCTTTTAGGCTTTAACTTTAAAAGGGTCTTTTATATAAGGTTGACAATCTCAAATAACAAAGAGTGGGCTTCAATACAATGTAAGTCTTGGTATCGCCATCAGGTAATAAGATATATCTGTTCTCTTACTGACAATTCAAACAGACCAACAGTGGGGTTCAAAATGGCGCTGGTCCCAGTGAGCGGCGTTCATCCAAAAAGATATCCTCACTACAAATGAAAGCTCCGTTCATTTGCTCAACTAATATCTTGGGTTTTCCATACCCATAAGAAATGTTACATATGTCCACTCACAGTGTTGCTAGTACAGGAATCGTCTACATACGATCCATCAAATATATAAAGATGATATAACATCTATGATGTCGTTAGGCCTAGGTAAAGTTTTAGAAAATGTTCCTTCTTTACCTTAAGTTCAGAAAATACTAGCAACTAGCACATGCCATTCCCTCGGCGTAAGAAATATATATTCTGGGAGAAGTATCCTCATGGTCTACTAAGAGAAACTCCTCTTTTCCCCAGAATCAATCACAATGACGAAAAACTTCGGACTCCCTTTTGTCCGACAGCCTTCAAGATTCGTCCATCATCACGGAAGCGCCAACGACGAATAAACGTCTCATTGGGCATGCGCTAATGTTAACCTTTCAACTATATTCAAGTGGGGCGACTACATATTTACTTTCACTCGAAGCAAAAAATGAGTATTCGCCCTTTGACTAGAGTTCTAATCTCCAAAATATTATTACCAAATATTTCCAAACATAACAAGTATACAAACAACTAAATATCTTCCTATATATATATATATATATATATATATATATATATATATATATATATATATATATATATATATATATATATATATATATATATATATATATATATATTCATTGCCACCAATAATCTGTTGGTAACACAGGGGAAACAGTACTTTATTCTGGTAGAGAGAATGGTCAGCACAACGAAGCTGTAGCCATTATCCCGAAGAAAGGAATGGAAAGGTCTTTACTGAAATGGAAACCAATCAACAACAGACTGATAAGAACAAGACTGAGAGGGAGATTCACCAACACCACAATTATACAATGCTATGCACCAACAAACGACAGCAATGAAGAGATCAAGGACGAGTTCTATCAACAGGTACAAAAAGAAATGGAAACTGCATCCAGGTACGATCTTATTATAGTAATGGGAGACCTCAATGCGAAAGTTGGAAATACAATAATTATAACGAAAGAGTAATGGGGAAATGCGGCAGTGGAACAGTAAATGAGAATGGGGACAAATTTATAAGCTTCTGCAGTATTAACAACTTGGTCATTGGAGGAACACTTTTTCCACACAAAGAAGTGCACAAGTTAACGTGGGAATCACCAATCGGACGGGACAGAAACCAGATAGATCACATAATGATCAATGGCAGATGGATACATGCATTACAAGACGTGAAAGTAAGAAGAGGTGCAGATGTAGGAAGTGATCATCACCTAGTAGTAGCAAGACTGAAGGTGAAACTCAGAGCTGCTGGACCAACTGCAGTCAAACAGAAAAGATATAACATCACGAAACTTAAGGACCCCCTCACCAGAAAAGCTTTCGTGGTCGACGTAAAGAGACGATATCAGATTACCAAAAGACAGGAAAAATTTAGAGCAGAGTATCCAACAACCAACATTGGATAACTCGTGCGTCAACTCGACATTTCTGTGTAGTAAAGCAAGAATTACGACGATTTGCAGAAGGATGACATTACCCTAGCGCCGTACTCTGAACAGTCAGATAAAAACAACCCATGCTTCAGCTGGAACGTTCCACAAAGAAGATGGAATTATTTATCAACGGACTCGTGGTGCCTCTCCCCTTAAGACCATCTGTTATGAATGCGGCTCATATATCCTCATCAGGGGAACATGTTCCCGTGGGTACCAATATGAGTAAACTTAATAAAGTTAGCTTTTGGCCCAAACGATGGGAAGACGTGCGTCAGTTCGTTCAAAACTGTACATATTGCCAAGCGAGCAATTCAAACGTTCGCCAACGGTATAATGAGAAGAACACTGTCATCCAGAACAGCAGTAGAGGAAGGCACACACCACGTAAAAGTTCATGCCCAAACGGGGATATTTAATGAAACATATTAGGTGACAGGGTGTGTAACAAAACGTTTTGTGCATGTACTTTGGCGCCCTTGCCTGCCTCTCTCCTTCATCGTCATATTATTTGGCATATTTTATGCCCTTATATTTTTTGCTCTCAGCCGCCCCCAGACTTGTTTAAGTTTCGCCCTGTGAATCGTCGTAAGCTAATTAGACAGGTCAGCGGATAATACGTTTATCACCTAAGTTGTCTAGCCACCTTTGATGCAGACAGTAAACGCGAAGAGGAATAGCGACTTTGACGTAACTCATTTCCGGGGCCAGCGACAAACAGGCAAGTGACCACCAGGGTCCGCAGTCTGTCTGTCTGAGAAAGCCGTCTGGGGTGTGCGAAGACAGGTGATAATTAGATAATCGTTTCCGCTGGGTCATCTTTGTATCAATATTACCGATAATCTGTCTAGGGAGACAATATAATGGGAAAGCATCTAGACAGGAAATAATTTCACAGATTTGTTTGTGAGTTTGCATAAAGATGCAATCGGAAGTATTACTGCCTTATTAGGAAGAGGTCACGGGTTGGAATTTTAAAATTTGATATTATAAACCACGTGGGGGATATTATGATTTAACACCCCGACCCATATAGTTCTAAAGAGCTTACCATTGGCTTGATTTGAGAGCCGGAATAGATTAACTTTCATTGGCAAATTCGTCGGAAGTGCAATCTGGGATTTGAACTGAGAAATGGAAATATAATCTAGCGAAATTCGAGTCACAAATCAGACTGCATTGCAACGTCAAGTTAGCAACTCCCAGGAGCCAGAGAGACTTCCGACTAAGAATTCCAAAATTATAAGTACCAGGACCGAGTATTTTGGGCAACTTTGAAACTTAAAAGTAAACCCGCCATTTTAAATACAAAGACTGGAGACATAAGAGGAATACTAATATGTCACAGACCAAGTGATTCGAAAACATCAAACCTAAGTTGCTGTGTCTATTCTAACTGTGCCAGGAGATTGTGTTCCCAAAAGTTACTTTGACCCAAAAGTGTAAACATTTATTTTACAAATGTGACTTTGACATGGTTTTCTTGCTAAGTGGTTATATATGAGGCTGGAACATATGAAAATAGTATATTCATTAACCACTACCACAAGCGCTGGTGTTTGCTTCATGCTAATTCGCTCAGAAACGTGAAAGCAGCAGCAACCTCAGACTCCGAATGCAATGGTGAGTGATGATTACATCACGTGTGCCTAAAGTGCATAGTATCATTTTGTGAGATATATGTACCTTGTTAATTATAATTCAGGCAAGCCATTGCCTTCACGCTGTCCAGACATATTGTTGTGAATCAAAAGCAGGGATTCTACACTAACCAACTAAATTGGTCAAGTTGTGTGGAGAAGGGACCTCATCACAGAAGAATTGACGAAACCACGGCTGCAGGACTCACTTAGACCAGCTAAGTTAATTAAGGAAACAGCAAAAGGACAATTGTTTTTATCAATCCTCAAACCAAGTCTCAGTGAAGACAATTTTATGTACATCTAAAATTCACCATCATTCCTTCGCTATTTTAAACTGTTAAGGCTAATTATTTTAAAACAAAACAATCATAGTTGATTCAGTTATTATAGGTATGAGCGAGACTCTTTATATATATATATATATATATATATATATATATATATATATATATATATATATATATATATATATATATATATATATATATATATATATATATATATATATATATATATATATATATATATGATAGGAAACTCTTTACAGAGCGATACAACAGGAAGCAATCTGATCATCAGAAGCAGTCCCCCATCCGACAAGTGTTTCGGCCAAATTACTCCTTTACACTCTAAGGGGGGCGGGCCCACTTGGGTCATGACTCCCAAGCGTCTCAGCTTCCTGTTGTCTTGTATCGAAAATGAACCCATTTCACGTATGGTAGCAACTTTTAAATCCACAACGCCAGCCATGGAGGCAATTGTGAAAGTAACAAAGAGAAGACAAATTATTCCGTTCGTTCCGTCGCCCTTCACAACTAAGGACACACACTGAGACATTAGCGTGCAGCCGACGAGCTGCGCGCTGCAAGCCACTGAAATTTCTTACCTGACACTCTCCCTATAGTAAGCATCGCCTGTTGCCCCAGAGTCGCATCTCTTTCACTCGTACACCCAAAAAAAAAAACTCAGCGTTTTGGACTTAGAAAAATTTTGGTGTTTTCTGTACCGCAGCGTTTATTGTCACGATGCCCATCGCCCATTGCGGTTGTTCCACAGCCAGCCTGATGCCTTTTCGGCAGTTTCACTAAGCCTCTTCAGTGCCCTTGTTCTAGACTGTCCCTTCAGCCCCAACAGTTTCAATAAATCATACACTGATGCAGCCACAAGCCCTCTTGCGCCCACTTCAACCGCCATGACCCTTGCACTGAATCCATCGTGTCTCAGATCCGCGGCCAGATCGCTATACTTGGCCACTTTGAATGAATGTTGCTCGTCTAATCTGGATTCAAATGGCACGGTCAGTTCAATCAGTATGACCTGAAGCGTCGCTGCAGAATGAAGCACTATATCCGGCCGTCTCCGCGATTTTCTGATACACTCTGGATATGCCCCCCGTCCAGGTAGGTCTACCGCCATCTCCCAGTCGTTTGCACAGTCAAGAAGAGATGGTAAACTGCTACCAGGTTTACTCGGTTTGGGGTGTGCTGACTTTCCTGCCCTCAGAAAGTATGTGTTTGCGGTGTCTGGCAGGACTTTGCTATTCGCTTTCATTCTTGCCTGATCTATTGTCGCAGCAAGCTCATTTAGCACTTTGTTATGGCGCCAAGTGTATCGCCCTTGCCCTAATGCCACCTTACACGCTGAGAGCACGTGTTCAAGTGTCTGCTTCCCCTGGCACAGGGGGCACTGCTCATCATCCGACTTTCCCCATTTCACAAGGTTGGTGGCCGACGGCAGCAGGTCATACATTGATCTAACCACGAAGCTAAGCCTAAGAGGTGCCATATGCCATATATCATTCCATGTCAAGGACCTCTGCAGAGCTCCTTCCCATGTGGTCCATTGGCCTTGTTGGACCTGCTGCACTGCTTTTTGCAACCTCTTATCATTCTCAGCTCCTCGTATCTCCTGAACTACCATGTCTCTGCGCTCCCTGCTTGATGCCTTGGACCACCAGCGGATGTCACCATGCCCAAATCCCCGTCTATTCGTTTGTGTGTATGCGATTACCTCTCTCAGTTTGAGTGACTCTTCAGCAGCATCAACAGCTTCTTCCACTCTCCACTTCCTTCCCGTTTTCAGTGTGGGCTGAATGGACTTAACCACGTCATCAGCTGACTCGCGTAGCATCATTGCAAGCCTTGCTTTTCCAACTTTGTATTCTTCAACAACTGACTTGAAATGAAGCAGAAGATTTTACTTTTTGCAGTACAGTACTACATCTGACAGACCTGGTGGTACCCCTAGCCATTTTCTCATGAACTTGTTGACCTTCTGCTCTATAGCTTCCACTGTACTTGGGCTTATTTCATATATAAGCAGTGGCCACAGCAACTTCGGTATCAACATGAACTGGAGGCACCACAGTTTGAACTTTCCCAGGTGTCTGCTTTGGTCTATGATCTGTAGTCCTATATATATTACATCTAGACATATATTTACATGTATAGAGCAAATACTTTTCAAAGAATTTTGCTGAATTTACACCAACTGCGGCTTGAACGGGCTAAAACTATTGCTTAATTCTTCACAAAAGGCGACGGATTAGATATAAGTTAATAGTGCTCTGCCCTATGCAGCATTGTTCTTGACTTCTGAAAACATCTTGTGAAAACTCCCTTGAGATAGAAGCGTCATTATCCTACTATCTACAACTCTGCCAAGAGTAATCTTGTGCTAAGGTAGACACCTTTGAAAACCCATATTATATAGTCTTGAGTGTTGGCCACTGGTGGACCACTACTGCAGACCTAAGGGGAGGAAATCCGTGACACCACCCACCCACCCCCACACATACATACATATATACATATTAAAACATTAGATATTAAAAGTAAAGCCCTGGGGTACGGCTCTGAATGAAGACAGTTACGAATAAAGCTGAGATGACAGAAGAATGTTAATGCACTTGAATGTGATAATCTGCAACATCCGAAGCAGTATGAGCTAGACTGTGTGGTAAAAGACTGAAAGAAATAGCGATATTAGAACACAAGGTGCGAGCTGCAGCTAAATTTACTTACTTAGTCGTTCCCCTTCTACCGTGAGGTGCTCTAGGTTTGGAAGAGAGAGCGCCAGACTATCCTATCGGCTGTCTTCCTCCTGGCCTGCTTCCATTCTAGTCCTCGGTCCTTCAAAGATTATCTAACGTTGTCCTCCCAGCGGACTCTGGGTCGTCCTGGAAGTCTGGATCCCTGGCTCTTATGCTTGTCATGGTAGCCGATCTTCTCCCATTATACAGACATGGCCAAACCATTTTAGTTGGGACTGTTCTACTTGGGTCTGCAGGGGGGTGGAATGTTAGGCCTTGACGTATTGTCTGGTTGCGGACCATGTCTCTTCTTAAATCCCGCAGCTGAATTTAAGAAGATTATTCTCTATGTATGAGTTGAGTATAAGAAATTTCATAAAAAGATAACATAAACAGATTTACGGGCGGAGAAAATCTACAAAGACGTCACTAGTATCAATCTGGGACTGTTTAGTACCACTGTCATTGCGGAAGCCGAATTTGAGACTAATACATCGATGGAACTCATGAACGCTCTGGATAAGATTATGCTGATTTAATTATGGCCAGAGGAATACAGTTCTTTTGTTTCTGAGAAAGAAACCTGGCCTTCCTCCATGTGCATCAGCTGGGTGGCGAGTTGAATGACCTCTATATCTATATATAGAGATGAATTGCGAATATCGAATATGCAGCTGCGGCCAAAACAGATGGTTGTCAGTGAGAGCTACACAGGCTACTATCTAGTCTATATGCATGAAGAAATAATGAAATTATCAAATAAGTCGCGGTTTGCACAAGGAGGAAGCTGTATCACGAACAAAACTGGTGTAATCTTACTTGATGAGAAAAACATATTAAAAAGATGGGCAGAATACGTAAAAGAACTATTCGAGGACAACTTTGGTAAAAAACCATCACCAGATTCTAATGAAGGCCCAAACATTCTCAGATCAGAAGTAGAGAATGCAATACATATGATACAAAAAGGAAAATCAGCAGGCACGGACAACATAAAAATTTAAATGATAGAAGCCCTGGAGAGCTTTGGAATAGATACAATCACAGATATTTGCAACGATATATACAATACAGGATATATACCACTGTTGCAAGTGGAATTTATGGAAGGGGAAGTAATCTTTAGAATGGTTTTTTAGACATATTAAATTTCGAGTTGCAACGCTTGATTAAGCGGATACTTGTTTGACTTTAGGATAGAATTATCTTTTCCTATTTTTCGGGTGACAGAGTACAGATAAGCGTGTGAACGCTGTTTAATGTATTTATTCTGTACTGTTTTGAGTTATGTGAATAGCTCGCTAGTCTGCATGTGTTATCGAGAACGGTGTTCAAGACAACCGAATCTCGTGACGGGTTTTTTGGTGGGACTAGTGTGTGATTTGGGGAGTTGTGTTTTGGGCGTGGACCGTGTAGGTCGAGTCCCAGTGTTTTTGGATAATGTATGCCTACGTAGGATTTGAGAAAATGTCGACTTATATATTTCGCTGTGTGTACAGCCTATTTGATAAACTGCAGTGAAGACTGTTTAGGCCATATGAAGATTATTATAGCTGCCGTGTGTTGCAGGCTTTATTGAGTAATGCAGTACTGTTTAGGCCATATGAAGATTATTATAGCTGCCGTGTGTTGCAGGCTTTATTGAGTAATGCAGTACTGTTTAGGCCATATGAAGATTATTATAGCTGCCGTGTGTTGCAGGCTTTATGGAGTAATGAAGTACTGTTTAGGCCATATGAAGATTATTATAGCTGCCGTGTGGTGCAGGCTTTATTGAGTATTGAAGATTTGTTTAGGCCATATGAAGATTATTATAGCTGCCGTGTGATGCAGGCTTTAGTGAGTATTGGAGTACTGTTTAGGCCATATGAAGATTATTAGAGCTGCCGTGTGATGCAGGCTTTATTGAGTATTGAAGTACTGTTTAGGCCATATGAACATTATTATAGCTGCCGTGTGGTGCAGGCTTTATTGAGTATTGAAGTACTGTTTAGGCCAGGATGTGGACAGGCCGTATTATATATATTTAATGCAATGTGGAAATTATATGATTCGTGTTTTGCTGTCGAATGTGTGTCATTTATGTCATCGTGTCTGTGTTGTACGGAATAAACAGTATCGAACTGTTCTAGTCGTTTGCAACCCTTTTTGACTCCTGAATGTACTCTTATGTACGTACTGTGGTGTGCGATCATATCAACACACACCCAGGTCAACATTCCAGACACAGTGACAGGACAGCAGCACACATATATTGAATTAGCCTGTGTGGCGATGATATAGACCGAACCAGTACACTCGTAACAGTGGGTGTAAACCGACTAATAACATTAACGTTTAATTACATTCAGTGAGAAACCAGAAAATCTAGTCGGTATCAACCACACGACATGAAGACATCAGTCTTTATAACATTGCCCAAAAAAAACCTAATGCAACAGAATGTTCAGACTTCAGAACAATCAGCCTGATGAGTCATGCAATTAAGATACTGCTCAAAATCATACAGGAAAGAATAAAATGCAAGGTAGACAGCGAAATCCAAGAAGAACAGTTTGGTTTTAGACGGAACAGCGAAACTATAAAGGCAATATTTTGCCTAAGAATATTAGCAGAAAAATATACAGAGGTTCAAAAAAGTATGTACATGTGCTTCATTGACTATAAGAAGGCTTTTGACAGAGTACATCATGAGAAAATAATTGAATGCCTCGAAGACATATGTACTGATGGAAAAGATATAAGAATACTCAGTAACCTTTATTGGGAGCAAACTGCCACAGTAAGATCTGGAAGGAATTATTCACCATACATAGACATAAAAAGAGGTGTCAGACAAGGTTGTGTGCTGTCCCCTTGCCTATTTAATCTATACACCGAACAAATTTTCAAACAGATACAGGAAATACCAGAACTGAGCATCAGTGGAAGGTCAATAAACAACCTTAGATATGCAGATGATACCGTGCTGTTAGCTGAAAGCGAACAGCAGTTACAAGAACTAGTGAAGCAAGTGAACAGTATAAGTCATGAATATAGACTCGACATTAATATTGAGAAAACAAAAACTATGATAATTAGCAAAACAGACGATAAGACCACATTAAAGATAAGCGTAAATGGAAAAATCCTGGAACAAGCCAAGAGCTACGTATATCTTGATCATATAATAACAGAAGACGGCAGATGTTAAACAGAAACCAAGAAAAGAATAGAAATGGCCAAAGCTACATTCAACAACATGAAACATATACTGACATCTAAACAGTTATCTCACAAATTAAAACTGAGAATCATAAAGTGTTATATATATTCTGCATTTCTGTATGGTGTAGAAACAAGGACGATGAATAAGCATTTGGAAGAAAGAATTGAGGCTCTTGAAATGTGGATATATAGAAGAATGGGGCGTATCTCATGGAAAGAGAAGAAAACAAATAAGGAGGTCCTAGAAAATCTAGGTATGAAAGGAGAACTAATGAGGGAGATCAAAGTTCGGCAGCTAAAATACTTTGGCTACACAAAAAGGCATAACACCTTTCAGAAGACCATAATAGAAGGGAGTTGAAGGCAAACGTGCAAGGGGAAGACAGCGCTATAAGTGGGAAGATAACATCAAGAGATGGACAGGAAAGAGTCTATCAGAGTGCACCACCAAGACAAGAGACAGAAGACGTTGGAGATCCATTACAGCCAACCTTCGTTGTGGAGATGGCAGCTGATGATGATGATGACTATCTAGTCTATATACATGTAAATCACCTCTAAGCTTTAGGGTGTGACAGCAAGCGAGATGGAGACACCGTAACCTCTGTTCTCCCCCCAACCTTGTGGCACACGTTTCAGTCAACAGATAGCAGGGATTCCAATGCACAAACTGAAGGAAAGCAAAGGAACAATCGCCATCCCTTGTACTATATTGCATCAAAACTGCCATAGAATGAGAACGTCAAGAGTTTGAACCTTCCCGTTCTGTTTGGAGCTTTACGGGGAACAGATGATAACCAATCGTCATCAAGCTATCTGGAAATTAAAGATACTTTGACCACTGGAACCTGGAATGTGTGAACACTTACGCAAGACGGAAAATTAGGAAACGTCAAGAGGGAAAAGGAAAGACAGAATATATGTGATAATGTGACATATCGGAGCCGGCCAAATACATTCTTTAATTTTCATTGGCCAGATGGAATAAACAAGAAATAGGAGTAGGCATAATTTTAAATACAGACAGAACAAAATCAGTATAGGGATATTGGGTTTTATCATACCAAATTCTATTAGTTAAACTAAATGGCAAACAACTAGATATTAATGTTATGAAAACAAATGAACTAACGGCGGAAAAAAAAATAGATGCATTCTAAAATGAACTGAAAACAGCTATAGCCCAGTGCAAACTGAGTAGGCAACAAACACGGTGTGATAAAAGGAGACACTTTACTTCTTACTTAGTCGTTCCCCTTCTACCGTGAAGTGTAGAGGTTTGGAAGAGAGAGAGAGCGCCAGACTATCCTATCGGCTGTCTTCCTCCTGGCCTGGTTCCATTCTAGTCCTCGGTCCTTCAAAGATTGTCTAATGTTGTCCTCCCAGCGGACTCTGGGTCGTCCTGGGGGTCTGGATCCCTGGCTCTTTGTTTCCCATGCTTGTCGTGGTAGCCGATCTTCTCCCATTCTGCAGACATGGCCAAACCATCTTAGTTGGGACTGTTCTACTTGGGTCTGCAGGGGGTGGCGATTTTAGGCCTTGATGTATCGTCTGGTTGCGGACCATGTCTCTTCTTGTTACTTCAACCACCTTCTTCAGATACCTCATTTGTGATAAAAGGAGACACTTGGTTCAGAAACATCCTAGACCAGGGATTCTCAACCGTATTTTGCTCATGGCCCCCTTCTAAGCCTCATTTACTTATGTTTCCCCCCCCCCCCCCGTAGTTGCTGTTAGCTGGAAAAAGATACTTTGCTGCCTTACTGTGGCCCCCTAGAAATGTGAGGGGGGCACATTACCCACGTTGAGAACCACTGCCCTAGACAACTTTGATTGTGGAGAAGCCCTGGAACCAATGTTCATAATCGAACTCCTAGTTGTGTGCAGGAGATTTATGGTATCTGATGAAATTAGGCAAGGAGCAGAATGCAACAGCGATCATGAACCAGTACAAAAGAAACTCGGTATAAAACTGAAGAAAGTAAACACAGCTTTCAAATATATCAAACTAGATATAGATAAGAAACTGCCTTACTTAAAGCAGATAAGGAAACGACCGTATTACAATATAGTATAGATACTACACCATAGAGAACATATTGTCTATGTGACGGTATTGCCTCCCCTGCTTTGCAGTAGTGGTCCAACAGTGGCCAAAACTCAAAGGTGTCTACCTTTGCACAAGATTACTTTTGGCAGATATGTATAATGAAGGTTAATGACGCTTCTACCACAAATGTGTTTTCACAAGATATTCAGATAAGCGAAAACAATGCTGCGTTCTAAAGCACGTTAATTCTAGAATTTGCCGACACCTTTTGTGAAGGATTAAGCAATGGTTTTTGTTAGCTCGTTTAAGCCCCCACCTCTGATTAACTCAGGGGAATTCGTATTATTCTGGTATAGCTCAGTTTAGAGTGTGTGTAGTAAATTGACTGAGACAAACATGCAGTAACTTTAAAATGATTAAATCGAAGTAAAATTTGTAAATTTACAAATAACATAATTTAATAATCCTTAAGTTTTAACAATTTGAAAATAATTTAATAGTTTTAGAAGAAAAGTTTCATCATTGATGGAAAATAGAGTCGATGGAAAAAGAAATCACTTTGGCAGCTTATAGATGGAACTTAGCTGCCAATGATGGTTCTGCTCCTTCTGACGGGTTGGTTCTTTTTACACTGCTCCCGCTCGTCACTGGTCAAGGTTGTCGGGTGTAGCTCGTTTCCCAGAAATATCAAGGAGAGTCTACAAAGTTGGTCCTACGTCTTAAAGCGTAGGCAACTTGTCACTTCTTGTTCCAGAGGTAGTACTTTCTGCTGGTACATGTCGCAAAATTGGTTTCAAGTCATTGCAAACGGGATCAGTTAGATTTATAAACCCGTCTACGATCGAACGACCGCTTTCAAAATGGCGGCGTATCAGCGAAATGTGTGTCAAGTCATTGCAAACGGGATCAGTTAGATTTATAAACCCGTCTACGATCGAACGACCGCTTTCAAAATGGCGGCGTATCAGCGAAATGTGTATCGGACAGAGGAAATCGCCAACGATAATAAAAACAGAAGGGAATCCGTATGAAAAGGATTTTACATTTCAGTACAGGGAAGGATGGTGTATAACTGCATATAAGATGGAACGGTAGGAAGTTCTCATTTACGGAGATATATGCGTATTTCGGCTGGCCACAGTTACGCAAAAAGCATGTAAACCCACTTCTGTTCTAAATATTAAAATCAACAAATAACAGTTTGGGAATTTACATGGATAGGAAGATAGAGTTTTATCAGCTGTATAAAACTAGATAAGATGGAACAATATGGATATTATATATGCTGAGAATGAGAAAGGCAAAATTTCAGTCGACGCACAGATCGGCTGAAATCACGGTTCGGGAAGGATTTTTTCAGGTCTAGTCTTAGGCTGTGACGTATCTGCTCTCCGATACGTTCGCGCTATCGTATATAAAGCGTTTCGGTAAAACTCTGAGAAGACCCAACGCAAGAGGTTGAGACAAGACTGAGGGCAGATAACGCCACGACTCTAAATCCATCTGAAGTGTGAGCGGATCGCCAGAAAATTTCAGTCTAAGTGTCTGGAGTCTGAGGGTAAGCGAATTTACGATAGCTATCCTGTATAATAATTTCTTTTATTTTGTATTACAGGTTCATTTAGAATTCACAAAATATGCCTGTATAATATTCATTGATATAACGTATTATTATTTTAATATGATTTATTCATGTGCTTAGTGGAAGATGGTTGCTTGTACAAAAACGTATCAAAACTAGCCCCACAGCCAAATAGAAAATATTTATTATATTTAATGCTGTATCTCGTCGATATTAAATGCATTATCGCTTACGAAGATAAAGGCAGTCCCATGACCAGAGATTGTCTTAGGGAAATAAATTGTTAGAAGCTTCAGCATGGAAGATACCGCTTTTACGAGGTTAGGTGACTAGTCCCCTTCCTCGCTGCCTTTGCCTTCCCTAGTTCGAGCGCACAACTTCGTACCCATTTACAGCTGGTAAACTGGAGTGTTCTATAGCCAGTTTCAGTAGAAAGCAACCTGATCACGTGGTCACTCACTCTATTTATTTTATGTATTAATTTTGGGTAGTTGCTAAGATAGCATCAGATTTGAATTTGTACTTGATATGATTTGGAAGGATCAAGTTATAGAATATGAAGGGATGTATAGGAGCGGATTAAACCAGATGATGTTTATTACTGATATGTTAATATTAATTCTGTATCATTGAAATGATGTTACTTGCTATGACTGTATAACTCTGACACCTGATGACTGACTTGTCTGACTTATGTGCTAGTCAGTTATACTTAATTGAAATGTTAATATTAATGCTATATCACTGAAATGATGTCCTTACTTACTATGATTGTATAACGGTGACATCTGATGACTGACTGGTCTGACATCTGTGCTAGTCAGCTACAAGTCTAGCCAGATACTAGCCAAGGCTGATATGTTGCAGGTTCCATGAAATAACTCAAACCAGACTGTCCAGTATCAGAAGCCGGTGCAGTTCATCCGAGGCAATCCCACAAAAGTGCAGGACCCCAAAGAGTGAACTTCAACTGGTCATTGGCATCCCTACTGTTGGGCCTACCAAGTCTGATATCAGCAAAGGACAGTTTCAGCAGTATCAAGTTGGAAAGATAAGTGTCCTGTTTGACACTGACCACCTATACATGTGAAACAGCCAATAGTTCAAAACAATAATTAACCATACAGAAACTCAGTCAACTGATGACAGTTATCCTTAAATTCAAAGGACTAATAACAGTGATTTCAGTAACTTTATTATTTAAGATCTTGAAGTCTAAACAGACAATAATAGTAATTGTGTGAATATTTATATATATATGTGTATACTCTTTTCCAACTAGTAGAAATAGAATAATAGTGCAATTATTAAACTATTTTAACTGTACCTGAGGATTTATTCACTTCTTCCATTTGTGGTTTCAGTGAATGTTCATTTTACTTATCCCCTAGAATATAAGTAATCATAAGATAGTCATAGGGAGGAGACACCTTAAATCCTGAAAAGGCACTGGCAGTTGCCCTATTACACTTATTACTTGGGGTCGTTAATTTGAACTTTAATTCCCTTTCTGTGTGTTTCCTTCAGTTTCCCCAGACAGCCGCTTTCCTTATTAAAATGATAGAGATTTCCTGGGCTGAATTGTAAATCCTGATGCACACTCCAATAAAAGGTGTCGGTCTGATAAATGGAAATTTTGAATTCTAACTGGCACGTCTGGTGTCTTTGGCAAGCGTGAATCTCACAGTGAAAAAACCACTGAAATATGTCAGGTTATATTCACTGTCTTACCCCACCCTGTTTGCTATGGGGCTTAAACGATCAGCCAATGTGTGTAAGATGTAACCAATTATTACTTTCGCTAAAGTAATGTCTTATCTGTTGCTTGAGCACATACAAAATCCGTATCTTAACAACCTTGGCGGAGACGCACCCGTGCCTTATCAGTGATTAAGCAAATTTCGCTGGGCGATGTACATGTTAATATGTGTATTGATATCGGCCGCGCCTGCGATTAACCAACTTGGTTGTCGATAATGTTCTCTCAGCCGCTCCTGCAAATGTTAAGTATTATCATCCACAAGGAGTGTCAGATAAACAGACAAGACACAATATACTGAAAGTAGCGAAAGAATGTAGATACAAAATATCTGCTATAGTTGACAGAGAAAGAAAAGGGTGCGACTAGGAAAAATCGCAATAAAATCAATACGAAATGTACCGATTACTGCCGTAGTGAAACAGAGAATAGAAAGAAGAAGGGGTCGCCCCAATCCATTCTGTGACAGTCTATAGTTGAAGAAGGAGAAATTCTAAATAAGTCAATACATCATAAGAACAATCTCAACAATATAAATTTTAACAAAGAAGTAGATAAAGACGCAAGAAGAAACAGCACAAGAAGAAAACGCAAGACTAAATAAAGAACTAGTAAGAAAATGCAAGACAAAAAAGCCTGCCTATTTCAGAAGTGCACAGATTTTGAAGTGCAGTACATAGTGATATACAGTTTATATATAAGCAAATAAATTAGTTAACAGACAGAAAAATCAAATCAAACAAAGGAACAGTATTAACGAATCACAAGAATGTGATGAACGATGAATAGAATATATAAATGAGCTCCACGAAGACACAATTTCAGAATTACAAATTCAAGACAACCGTGATGTATCAACAATACTTGTGGTGGAAACTGAGAATGCCCTATGCCAAGGTAAGGTCACAGGACCAGATAATAGAACAGAAGAGAAAATCGAGACTGTGAGAGAATTAGGAATATACGTGATAACAAAACACTACATAGCCAAATAATAACCCATATGGGGGTTGAACCGGGTATTCAATGCATGAGATAAAGACTATTTTTTTAAAAATTGGGGTGCATGGTCCAAAAATCAAGTCGAATAAAAAACAAATCAGCTGAATGACATTTACAACAGCAGATACATACTTAATGACCTCCCAAAATCAATGTTTGTAATGATACCAACAATATCTGGAGCCATCAAATGAGAAGATTACCGCACAGTTAGTTTTATGGCTCCTATGACCTATTCTAAATTTTCAAATGTTTTTAGACAGCCGTGTGAGATAAATCATAAAATGACATTTTTATGACGAAGTGCATCAGGCACAAAGACATTTTTTACCTCATTAAATGTTATGAAATATTCTACCAGTGATTCAATGTATTTGAAAATAAAATAACGTTTCTCCTCTTCTTCTTGGATCCTTAGCTCCTGACTGACAAAGCAGACACTGGCCATCACGTCCAGTGGCGTCATGTAGGACAGCAACATCTCAATTTTGCTCGGTCGGTGGCCACTCGTTGTGCAGTGGCTCAACTCTGGTTCATGCTTTGCATCTCGTCCTCCACAGTTCTCCACCAGGTTGTCTTTGGTCTGCCTCTCTTTGGAATGTCTTCTGGGGTCAATAGCATAGCTGTTCTTATGATGGTGTCGGGGTCTCTTCTGAGGACATGGCCAACCAAGTTCCAGCGTCTACTGGCAATGATGGTGTGCATATCTTTTTGACGGCACCACGTAAGCAGTTCCTGTTTCGTGATAGTATTCGGCCAAAAAATTAGAAGAAGTTTTGTTTGGCAGGTTTGTGTAGAAAGAGGAAAATTTGGACATTTCCTTTTCTGTCACTCCAGCATTCTGCACCGTACAGAAGTACAGATAGTACGCAACTCTAGTATCATCTTAATAAGGTGTTTGTGCTGCACTGAGAAGATTTCCAGATGTTTTTTTAACATTGGCAAAGGCCGTTCTGACTTTATTCATTCTGTTACTGATGTTTTTGCTTCTTCCACAGACTGGTGTTACTATGCTTCCTTGATATGTAAATGTATTTGTCTGTTTCATTTTTTGGTTCCTTATTTTAATGCGCTCAGGATTGATTAAATTGAGTGTCATGATTTCTTTGTTCTTCAGATTGTGTTCAGTCCAACTTGTTGGCTGTATTTATTCAGTTTTGTTTGGTTTTTATTGGATGTGTTGATGTGAATGTACAAGTAGTGCAATGTCGTCTGCGTATTCTAGATCTTCCAGTATGGTGAACGTTGTTATCTTATTCCTCTGTTGTCTGGCGCATCATCCAGTCTTTGGCAGTTAAAAATATAATGGCTGACAAGGGATATCCCTGTCGCACAACTGTTTTCACCTCGAAAGTTAGGTTACTCTGCCTAACAATGCATGAAAAAGTAGCACAGAGGCATTTGATGATGTAACCAGTACAACTAGGGATCCCATAAGCCCTCAGGATTTTTCATAAACTGTACCTGTGTATGCTGTCAAAAGTCTTTTCAAAATGGACAATGTTTATTTACAGTTGTCTGCCATTCTGATCACTGCTCTGTTATGGTCCTAAAGGTGAAGATATGGTCTGTGAACCTCCAGTTCTTTCTGAATCCTGCTTGTTCTTTCTTTAGTTTATCGTCTACAGCTTTGAGATTCTGTGGATAATTATCCTGCCCAATATTTTGTTGGGAACTGAGAGGAGGGTAATTTCTCTTCACTTATTAAATTTTTTTTTTTCGTAAAAGAAATATTTATATTATTATATTTTTGAGATTTAGTACACTCGATGAAATTGTAGCTTAAAAAAATGAAACCTTTCCAGTCTGTAACCCAGTGGTCGGCAGGCGATCGATCTTGATCTACCAGTAGTTCCCAAGACGATTTGTAGATCTTTAGGTATGGAGCGGGGAGCTTTTAACCTAGGTAAATTTCGGATCGGCCGTCTCAATGCGCAGTGTCCCCAGGTTTGAAGGTACTGTCACAGCATTCCCAGGGAAATCCCGCAAGCTATCTTACTAATATTCACTTTACTCGTAAACTGCATAAGGCAGAAAGCAATCTTTTCTTTGAAGGGAAGTTTTTTTGTGTATTTTTTTCCCACGCTCTGCCGATGGGATCGCAGGAAGCAGATCGTAGGTCAAAGATAAAAGTTACATATAGGCTGCACTTATACCACATTCCACGGAACCTGAAAACAAACATGATTTTATCTAGGTCAATCTTTTGAGAGCTCAGTGTTTCTAAAGTAAGATGTACACAGCTCCTGGGTGCCTACCGCTGCTGTAACGAAATGTTTCCTTGATGTTAAATTAATTTAATACACTATGCAAAAACTGCATGACAAACCGGGCTGAACATGTTTGCTTTTGAAACCTTCAGTTTATCTGAGCTCATTATATCTCATAAAACATATTTAAAGTATTTCAAATTACTCAAAGTATCTTACAGTATTGTTTTGTGTCATAGAGTAAGTAGGTTTTAGTATGGATGTTAAGAATATATATTCTCCACAGGAAACCAGGTTGCTTGTTGTTTTTGGCTATGTAAGCAAGAGTTAGGCTGACATTAATTAGCTTGGCTGGGTTTGAACGATGATAAACGTTTATGTGTTTTTCTGATGTGAACTCAAGCTACTGAATAGTCATCATAGGTCAGAGGTCTTATAATGAGGTTTGTAAGAATGAAATTGTGAATAGATACTTACGTTTTTTATGTCGAGCAAGGCAGTTCTATTGTATAGTTCTGAAACATGGATAACAGCAAAAAAAACTACCAAATAGCGACAGTCTTTCATAAATTGGTGCTTGCACAGAATATACGGATTAAAATGGTATGTCAAGGTCACCAATGTGGAACTGAGGACAAGAACCAGACAAGTGCCAGTGGAACAAGAGATGAGAAGAAGACGCTGGCGCTAGGTAACACACTGAGGAAACCTATGGATAGCATTACAAAGCAGTCCTTCTTCTGTAACCCCTCGAGTTAGAGAGACAGATACACATAGAGAAGAGAACTGAAGACAGAAGTGAAAATAATGAGGAAAATGTGGAAAGAACGTGAGCTGATGGCACGTGAAAGTAGGACTTGGTATGTGTTTGTTGAAGGACTATGCTCCTTGGGGAGCTAAAAGGTGTTGATTGATTAAATCATTAAAATAATCCGCTGTTAAAATACTTTTTTTTTTAAATATGATGCGATTCAAATATACTAAAAAAACTCATAATTTTTAAAAATATAAAATGAGCAGTCAAATATATAATTTACCTGTGTGATGAAAGAACTAATGTTCGGCCACAAGTTCGAATTCTAGATAAAACATTCCACATCTGGCGTCTGGCTTGTGGATCCATTCCACTAGATGGTTCATCCAGAAAGATGAAAGGCGGGTCTCCAATTAAAGCCATTGCTAAGCTCAACTTTCTTTTGTTGCCTCCACTAGGATAAGAGTATCAGGTCAATAAAACGGTGGCCAAAAATAATCTTACATTTTGATATAGTAGAATCACAATTATCCAGGATGATAGAGAAGAATTAATCCTGGTTATTAAAATCTTAGTTAACCATCATCCATAAGAAATATAACATACAGTCTCTTCTGTTACAACGCGTGTATTTATTGCGCTACTCCGTTCATACGCAGTAGATAAATAGGGGAATAAAATCACCAAAACGCGAAGTTGAATTAGCACATACGCGATTTTTTACGGGGTGACTAAGCTTTGCGCTACTGAGTAGCACCAGGTGAACGTGAAAAACGTCTCCCAGCTGAACGTAGTGAGGAGCACACAAAACACATCCCATGCCCTATGAGTGTGTATATGTGTATCCCGCTGTGCTCTCTAAGTATGTTTTTCTTGATAAAAGTATTTAATACTTAATAACAGAATCCCAAACATGAGTAAGCGTACTGGCTATGAGAATCTAAGTAAAGAACGAAAAAGGTAAACAATATAAATTGAGCAGAACCTAAAGTGATAAAGTGTTTTGAAATAAACAAGAGAACAAGTGAAATCGCGAGAGCGACAGACCCAAAGGAATCCACATTGTGCACCATCAGAGACACATTTGTAAAAATTTTAACAACTGTGAAATGCAGGAAAAACTGCAATGTCTAATAGAACACGACATAAAGGAATGTAAAGAACTGAAAGACTGTTGATTGTGTGAAAGATAAAAAAAAAAAAAAACCAAGCCAGTGTAGTCTGCGCTGTCTAAGCTCATGCTTTGAAGGCCAGCACGTGACAACACCTCGACATTTGTCACTTTGTCCTTCCATGAAATACAGAGAATGTGGTGTAGACACCGTATATGCAAGGTATTGAGCCTTCTTTCTTTTTTAGCATAGGTTGTTCATGTCTCGCTGCCATATAGAAAGAAGTGTGCTGGTCCCGCAGGCGTTATATACCGCAGCTTTGGTCTTCGTTGTGAGTTTGGAGTTTCCCCAAACACGTTTTGTGAGTTGGGCAAATGTGGCTGCTCGCTTGATTCAATATTCGGCAAATGGTGCTGCGCAGATTTCTCAGCACTAGCTTCTCAGTTTCTATTGCTGTTGCTCCAAATAATCTAGTGAGGTTTGATCGTGAGTTCAAGCAGCACTTAATACTAATTTAGTCTTTGTTTGTTCTTAAACACAACAGGTTCCTCATCATTCGCACATCCACTTACGTTGCGTAAATCGTACAATACAAATTCAGCCAGTCTCAATATCTTATAGCTCTTAAAACTGTCCTCCAATCCAAGAAATCCTCGTTTTCCAGTTCGAGTTTTCGCTATGAATTTTTTTTTAAAGTCAATCTTATACTGTCGGACACTGGTACTATTTCACGGGCCACGTTCTTCTATTTCAAATTATTATTATTACTTTTTGTTGTTGCTTGGCAGCATCCGTTAACGTGATCCCGTATAATCGAGAGTCCAGTGCATCTTAAAACAGTAAACGTAAAAGAAAATAGGCAGTGTAAGTCTTTTGTCATATTTAGTGGGGGTCCTTTGTCTCAGTTAAAGCTACACATCTTGACCCACCTTACCATTTACCATAGACTTACTGCAATTCTCATCATTTTTGTTTTTTATCTTTAATATAATGTTTTTAAAAATTATGCTGTTATTTATTTTCTTAAAGTCCTAACGTAACATAGCTGTAAATGAGGCATCTAAGAAAAGATGTTTCTACGATAACGTAGGAAAAGATTTTACATATACACCACCGGAATAGAGACCCTAACTATGCACACACATATTTTTTCTACAACCACAACGTGTACGAGATTTCTACCGTCGTCAGTAAACAGAATTGATCTGATCAGGTCAGCATAAATTACCGATTAGTGAAAGTAAACAGTAAACTCCTCTTAACATGTGCAAAGTGAGAAAGACAGAACCAAGGGCAGATGAAAAAATAATTGTGAAGCACAAACTTCAAATCACAAGACATTTTAATTGTAAGATAATTAAGGCTTTCGTCTCAGCCGTGTATGCTCCACTGCATGATGGGAATAAAATATGGAGGCGAAGGAAGTTTTAAGATCTAGATCTTGTTGGACAGATAGTAAATATTTTGTTCTCTGCCTGGTGTTAGCTGGTCGGTGGGGGTAGGGAGAGGGTATTGAATTTGGCTGGTGGGGGTGCCGACTCATGTGTTGTAGCTGGCGGGTTAGAAGGTAGGTTGTGTTGTTGTATTGTGTGCCGGTATTGTGTTGTTATGTTTATACAACATATTTTACAAACAGATAGACAACAGTTATACAACACACACACCCACACCCACACACATACACATATATATATATATATATATATATATATATATATATATATATATATATATATATATATATATATATATATATATATATATATATATATATATATATATATATATACATACAATATTTAGACAACAAAGATAACACAGGCCAAGGTTTTTTAATAAATATATTTAATATCACAGTGTTTTGTTACAGATTCTGCCCAAAACAAATATATATTAAAAATATAAAAATCGATAATGGCGGAAAATATTTTAAAAAATCAATAATGGCGGCGTAGGTTACTAAGGGGGTTTTTTAAGGGAGAGGGTAATGACTTTGGCTGGCGGGGGTGACGCCGCATGTGTGTGTTGGGGTGTAGCTGGCGGGTGTGGGTGGTATTGTTTTGGTATTTTAATTGTTGTGTGTTGTTGTACTGTGTTGTTTCTTTATTATATATATATATATATATATATATATATATAATATATATATATATATATATATGAGGCTTGTTCAAATGAAACCCGACCGTGCTGCGCCAAGTGGACATTCGTAGGAGGAGCATGATGACGTCACATCTGACGTAATAAGCACATACGAATGTACAAGTGTGTAAGTGTTCATTCTCCTAGTATTCAGTGGTTGTGCTGCAGACCGTTAAAATAATGGCCGGTGTGATAAGGAATCCGTCCAAGGTCGACCAGCGAGCGGTGATTCAGTTCCTAACAGCCGAAGGATGTCGACCAGTCGTCATTCATCGCCGAATGAAAGCAGTGTATGGTGACAAAAGTGTGTCTAAGACTACAGCCACCAAGAATAAACGATCCGGCATGTTTTCGCGTGGTGTGATTCTGTTGCACGACTATGCTCGTCCACATGTTGCGAACATTGTGAAGGAAGCAATTGTTATGAAGCAAGTACCCACTGGGGTTCTTTAGAAATAGTCACCATAGGCATTCAGACACGCATCCCACTGCTTGGGTAGACGGCGGATGCCGTACGAGAAAAATGACTTTGGTTGCTTATTGAACCATTTGGTCACCGAGGCCCTGACGTCTGCATCGGAGTCGAATCGTTGTCCCTTTAGAGATTTTTTTAAGGGTCCGAACAAATGACAGTCACATGGTGACAGATCGGGGCTGTAGGCTGGGTGTGGCAGAACTTCCCACCTTTTCCTTGCTGACGTTTCCTGCACAATGTTCGCAACATGTGGACGAGCATTGTCGTGCAACAGAATCACACCACGTGAAAGCATGCCGGGTCGTTTATTCTTGATGGCTGTATGCAGGTTGTCTAGTGTGTCTTTGTAGCAGATGGCATTGATGTTCACGCCAGGCTCTTTAAAGTCTACCAATAGAAGCCCTTCATGGTAAAAAAATGCGGTCAGCATAACCTTACCGGCGGAAATCTGTGACTTGAATTTTTTTGGGTTTTGGTGATCCGGGATGTTTCCATTGCATGCTCGCTGATTTGCTGCACGGTTCAAAGTGGTGGGTCCACGACTCATCGCCTGCCACTATGCGCAACAGAAATGCATCACCCTCCTCTTCATAACGCAGCAGGTGGTTCAAACTCCACCCCATGCGTTCTTCCTTATGGTGATCGGTCAGCATCCGTGGGACCCATTGTGAACATACCTTTCGGATACTTCAGTTTCTTCCTAACCACCATTTGAACTGTCCCAAGAGACACAGCGAATTCCTCTGCTAGCGAAGATAAGCTCCGACGACGGTCCACCCGTATTGCTGCATCAATCTCGGCGATGGCTTCTACTGTCGCAACAATATGCACCTGACCTGTCCGCGGAAGATCTTTCGTTAAACTGACGTCCTTCTCGAAACTTTCGTGCTCAGTATTTCACTGTAGTCTTAGACATACGTTTTTTGTCACCATTACACTGCTTTCATTCGGCAATGAATGTCGACTGGTCGACATCCTTTGGCTGTTAGGAACTGAATAACCGCTCGCTGATTGACCTTGGACGGATTCCTTATCTAACCGGCCATTATTTTAACGGTCTGCAGCACAAACAATGAATACTAGGAGAATGAACACTTACACACTTGTACATTCATATGTGCTTATTACGTCAGATGTGACGTCACCATGCTCCTCCTACGAATGTCCACTTGGCGCAGCACGGTCGGGTTTCATTTGAACACGCCTCGTATTACAACTGGTAGACAATATATATATATATATATATATATATATATATATATATATATATATATATATATATATATATATATATATATATATATATATATATATATATATATATATAAAACATACATAAAAAGCGATAAAAGCCTGCACTCTTGAGATAAAGAGGAAAATATAAAAAATCGATAAATTCGCTTAGTATGAGTTTTATAGAGGAAGCTGGCTAATGAGCGTGGTGTATTGTTGCTTTTTGAGTGCGCGGGGGGTATTGGTTTTGGCTGGCGGGGGTGACGACTCATGTGTGTGTTGGGGCGTAGCTGGCGGGTGTGGGTGGTATTGTTTTGGTATTTTAAGTGTGTTGTTATGTTTCTTTATTCAACATATACATATATACATATACATATTTTACACCAGGTAGACAACATTTATACAAAGCCAAGGTTTTTTAATTGTATAAATATATTTAATGATCTCTTTTAAAAGAATACGAAAATGTCAATATAAAGCTCTAGTTTCAGACGCTTCTTTGTTTCTTCGAGGGTGGTTGTAGAGTAAAGACAGCATACGGGTGATTGTCTATGGAATATTGGTTGATAACAACTGGAGGTGTTGTAGTGGTACAAGCGAGACTGGGGTTGTTACAAGTAATAGGACAAGATTTTGGCTGGCGGGGTGATGACTCGTGGGTGTGGTTTGGGTGTAGCTGGCAGCCGGGGTGTGGTGTGGTGTTGATTTTGTACCGATCGATAACGGAGGTGGCGCGGAGATTTGATAGTCCTTTACACAGTGTAAAAGCACTATTGGTTATCTGTAGTGTTTTAGATAGTTTTGTTAAGCCATTATTTCTATAATATTTAGTATTATAAAGTGAGGTTGCGGTGTTGTTTTCGTATGAGTAGACGGTTTAATTGTGATGTTTATTGAGCCCCTTGGTACTTTTTCCCGCCCCGCGCTTGTTATGGTGAGAACCGCCAAAAACGTGTTTTTGTCTGGTGGTTTGTGTGTAGGTATTGCTGAGCATATAGGGGTGAGAGAAAAAAAAAACCATCTAAGAGAGGATACAAATGTGCGCGAAGTGAGACACATTTTTTTATTTTATATAATAGGGGGGGGGGGGGGGGGTAGAGGGGGGCAGCCGGCGAGGTTAGTCTGGGCGCTGAATATACTCTAGATGTATATTATCAGATCATCGAGGGGGGGCGCACATGCGCACATAAGTTCACGCTTCACAAAAAAAAGCTTAACAGGAGCGATTAATATGTTGATTTTTCACTGTCGCTCTTAAGAGGCCATACCGCAGACTTGTGTAGATTGATCAATTATTTTGGAGGCAGTGTATTCTTAATCAATAACAGGAGATTTTTGTGTATTTCATGAAAGCTTAGGTATAGGTACACTGTCCAAAAGTGATCTCATCAGAACGTTGTTATCTGTGGGGATGTGCGTAGTCTTGTTACAAACAACAAGCTGATTTTAGATGTAGCTTTAACACTTTTTTATTGGAAGGAGTTGTGCTTTTACCTTTTTACATGAATATAACAACCGATTTGTTCAAAAACCTTCATGCAACTATGTTGCTGCTTGGCTTGAGAAGAAGGAATTTTTATAAGCACTCACTAAGTGAATTTCCTTTTTCCTGCCCGCTATAGAATAAAGAGGAAAATATAAAAAATTGATAATTTCGCATAGTATCATTTTTATAGAGGAAGATGGCATAATGAGCGGGGTGTGGTGGTATTGATTTTTTGGTTTTGTCTGGGTGTTTGTGTGTAAGGTATTGATGAGAATATAGGGTGGTGAGAGGTGAAGGGGTGTAATTATCGTTGTGGACATGTCTTTTGCTGTAAAAGTATGACAGGGAATTTCCGTTTGTTGGGTGAATGTAATTACAAATTGATACGGGTTCTGGTCCACGGGGTAGTTTTCTTTATTATTTATATTATATCACGAGTAATACGTCTACTCACCCCAATGTCCATCTAGTGGTATGTAAGTTGGAAGTCGGATATATCGACGACCCTACCTAGAAAATCGTTAAAAAAAATTCTAACAGGCAGAGTTTTCCGTATTGGTAGACGAAAAATCCTATCTGCAACGGGATTTACTTATGTAAGACTAACATTTACCTTTATAAGACTAACATTTACTTATGTAAGACTAACCCTGCTACTTATTTCAGTTTACTTCATTGCAGACAAGCTCAAAACACAAGAGAGCAATAGGAGAAATTTATAAAAGAAGCATTCCTTCGTTCGTGTGTTTGAACCCCAGGGATTTAAGGTTTCACTCTTTTTACACTTGCGGAATCTGGTGATATTTGGGGGGGGGGGGGGGCGGCTTTCTAGCAATTCCAGAAGACTTCTCCATCTCAGCGGGTACAACACTTATGGAGGTCACATCAGATCCACTAATTAGCAGGTTATACAATGCTACGAGTTGGATGGTTCTCTACACGATTAAAAGAATTGAAAGCTGATTTTAGTCTTTACTCTGGCAAGGGTTGGTTGTCTTCTTGGCGCGAGTGAATTGTCACAGTGTTCTACTCTGGCTGAACTGGCAGGTTATATTGCCTGTCTTCCCCCACATTTGTTTGTTGTGCATTCGTTCCAAATGTCTGCCAATCGTTTCAAACATGCGGGCGACCACGGAAATTTAGTACATTAAATAAGTGTGATTAAGTATTTGTTCGAGTTATCAAACGGTTATCTACTTTTTTGTCCTGCATTTTTCAAACTTTTGTGAAAACTTTTCTTCCAACCAACATAGATGGTCCCAAAATTTTCTCCCAGTCCTGCGCAAATGTTCCAACCTGTAGGTAAATATTTATTAACCTGTTTTTAATTTTGTTATTTTTGCAGGTGCCAAATATCTCTTTGATTATTTCTTGCATGTGTCAAATATTTCTTACAGTTGTCAAATATTTATGCAAATGTTTTTCCAGTTGTCAAATTTTTCTTCAAATGTTTTTCCAGTTGTCAAAGATTTCTTGCATGTGTCAAATGTTTTTGCAGGTGCCAAATATTTCTTTGAATATTTATTGCATGTGTCAAATATTTCTTACAGTTGTCAAATATTTATGCAAATGTTATTCCAGTTGTCAAATATTATGTCCCAGTCTTGACATATGGATGCGAGTCATGGGTAATGACTACAACCCACAAAATCCAAACCTCAGAAATTAGGTATCTGAGGAAGGTGGTTGAAGTAACAAGAAGAGACATGGTCCACAACCAGATGATACGTCAAGGCCTAAAATCCCACCCCCTGCAGACCCAAATAGAACAGTCCCAACTAAAATGGTTTGGCCATGTCTGCAGAATGGGAGAAGATCGGCTACCATGACAAGCATGGGAAACAAAGAGCCAGGGATCCAGACCCCCAGGACGACCCAGAGGACAACATTAGATGATCTTTGAAGGACCGAGGACTAGAATGGAACCAGGCCAGGAGGAAGACAGCCGATAGGATGGTCTTGCGCTCTCTCTTCCAAACCTCTACACCTCACGGTAGAAGGGGAACGACTAAGTAAGTAAGTAAGTGTAAAAACATTTGACACATGCAAGAAAATCTTTGACAACTGGAAAAAAACATTTTGAAGAAATATTTGACAAACATTTGCATAAATATTTGACAACTGTAAGAAATATTTGACAACTGTTAGAAATATTTTTTTGACACATGCAAGAAATATTCAAAGAAATATTTGGCACCTGCAAAACAACAAAATTAAAAACAGGTTAATAAATATTTACCTACAGGTTGGAACATTTGCGCAGGACTGGGAGAAAATTTTGGGACCACCTTTGTTGGTTGGAAGAAAAGTTTTCACTAAAGGTCTTACATAAGTAAATCCCGTTGCAGATAGGATTTTTCGTCTACCAATACGGAAAACTCTGCCTGTTAGAATTTTTTTTAACGATTTTCTAGGTAGGGTCGTCGATATATCCGACTTCCAACTGTGCGCGCTGTCTACGGCCAGTCTATATTTGGCGCTGACGACACTCTGTGCTACGGAATTTTATAAAGTATACGATCAATGGTTTCCTCGCGAAAGGTTTGCGCCGACGATCGATCCAGGTTCGTAACTAGCGGTAAAAGAACATGTTTGCCCTTTATTAAAAACGAATGAAAATGTCGTCGACATTGTTCCAGTTGCAGCCTGTACAGTGACACTAAGGAGTGTCTAGTTGACGCCATAATCTAGTCTGCATATGGCATATATATCTACGGAGCCTCGTTGTGTTCAATAAAACTGTCTATTCGACATTGTCCAGCCTGGCCTTTGACAGTATTTTTTATGTTGGAGAATACGGCTGTGTGCGGGGTCACTTACATACCACTAGATGGACATTGGGGTGAGTAGACATATTACTCATGATATAATATAAATAATAAAGAAAACTACCCCGTGGACCAGAAAACGTATCAATATGTAATTACATACACCCAACAAACGGAAATTCCCTGTCATATTTTTACTGCAAAAGACATGTCCACAACGATAATTACACCCCTTCACGTCTCACCACCCTATATTCTCATCAATATCTACACACAAACACACCAGACAAAACCAAAAAATCAACAACACTGTGAACGGTGGTTTGGTTTTAATAAAGTAAAAGAGTGTAGAAAAATGGTTTAGGAAATATGAATGGATTTGGATATAGACTATTTGTCTTAGTAGAAGGGAGATAAAATGAGTGAAGGAATGCTTTGAGGTAAGGGAGGAAACTCCGCATGTTGCGGTTGGTAGATTAAAGTGTTGAATTTGGGTTAAGCAGATTTGGTAGGTTCTCAATTATGGTTGAGAAAATTAGCATGTATGATTTTGTAGTAAGCTTTTAAAGAAGAGAGTAAGCACGGGAAAATTGGGATGTGTGAACACAGTTTAGGGGGAACGAAGAAATGTTAGAACGGGGATTAGGCAGTTGAGATTGAGACACGCTTAGGCGTAGGTAGAGAAAAGGGGTTTTCTCCCAATTGGTAAAGTTAAATTTAGAACGTGCTCAGCGTAAGACTTGTGTGGGAGAAGAGAAACGCGCTCAGCGTAGGTGGTCAGGAAGAATGTGCTGTGCGATAAAGAGTGATAGAAACCGCTCAGTACATTATTTATCATAAATTTGTGTACGACAGAAATTTGTGTGATAGTATTTATTCTGAGGACAAAATGGTTGTGAAATGAAAAAGTGTATTTCCGATAAAGAAACAAAACCAGGTATGTTGAACATTTTGATCTATTACTAGCAATGTATAGCTCAACAGACAAGGTTAGAGCAAAGAAGAAAAATAGAAGTAGTCTTGGCAAAGTGACAGCCCTGGCGGTAAGGCCAGTTTTCTCTCAGTGAGATATACCAAGAGATATATGGAAAATACGTAAAATAAACAGTCAGTACAGAAAAGAGACAAGAGGGTTCGCCTGAAGAATTAGGTGACATTTTGATAGCTGAAACAAGAAGTAGTAAAGCAGACAAAGCAATGTATGTGAAAATTTGATACTGAGATTGTTTGAAACTGAAGTTTTATTATACAAGACTGCCAACCTTGAAGAGGAAGGTTGGGCATACCATTTTTACCCATTATCAATTTATGTTAATAAAGCTCGACGTTTGAGATTTTCACTGCTGTTTTTCGGGTGAATTCGATTGATTAACAGTGGGTATGAGAAAATGTAGTCAGTCTGAGAGAAGGAAGTTTTCGTATTTACCTTACAGCATACTATCTACTGAAAGGGCAGTGGTCCTGTCACGAGGGTCTTTATATCATTAAATTGCCTACATCTTCTTCCTATTCTCTCACCCAAATCCTTTCATTTTATTATCTTTCCTTACTTGTTTTTCCTGTATTTTTCGCATCACTCGTTTGCGAAAAATATTTTCTTCAGTATTCTAAAACTTTACCGGGGTTTTTTCTCATACTGGGATGCGTAATTTTATTACATAGATGTCTGTCAGACGTAAAGTGCGATTTAGTTGCAGTCCATCTCAGACATCGAGCCGACTTGAGTCTGCACCTTCAGATGACACGACACTCCTGAGTTAGATTCTCGACGTAAACGCGTGAGAATGCTAGGAGAGAGCCGACATCCGTCTGCATTTTCAACGGTCAACAAGTAGTTGCATCGGCCGAACGCTTAAGCAGGAGCGAATATTTACACCTTATAGTTGCAGTTCAGACATCTGTCGTCTAGAAATCCCAGCTGACACGGCTCACTGTTGGCCCGGGGTCAGCGCGAGGTGCGGAAATGCAGAAGTGTCAGTTATGTAAGACGTCTACGTAATGGTTAATGTTAAACGTAAGGTGGTGTTTACACGGGGGAAAGGGGAGATGATTTTTTCGGAGAGTGAGAGAAATGTGGGATTGTTTGCCCCTGTTTTCAAATATCCACCCAGGAGCTGAAATCTGTTTTAATTTGAGTCTCCAACATCTCACAGTACGGAACACACGTGCTTAGCGAATGAAGCTTGTATAGCAAATTTCATAGTTCTCGTCAGATTTGTGACGAGCTTCTAAATACCTATCTAGTGAATTATCCTAGTCGTGGCGTTACCGTAGTGCTGAGGTGAATATTATATATAATAGATCTCTAGTATTTTGAAAGTGATTTTTTTGAGTGTTTTAAAATCGCCTATTCATTCTAAACTAGTTCTGTGTCCAGAGTGCTTAATTCATAATTTGTATTATTTTTCTAGTGACGCATACATCGGAAATAGATAATAAATTATATCTTTAGCTTACTAAACTAGTAGCTATAAGGAATTTAATTTAACGGCTAATACTCAGTCGAGAATATTTTATATCAAACTTATATAATGCTAGATGCGACATCAGTGAATAGTGACACGGAATACGCACCATATTCCTAATTCCTGATGATCGATTTTATATAACTTATTTCACCGGAAGTTTAAAAATAATAAGTCAAGCTGTAGGCTTGCGGTTTTTTAAAATGTAAGTTTATATTGAGTACATATATGTAAATTATTTGATATGTGTTCTTTCTTTTATATAGTGAAACGGTGGTACCCAAACTTTTGCCAGCGTTTTGTAGCCTGAGAGACATATTTGTGAGAAGCATAGACATTTCCAATATCTTTAACCACGTGGGTTTTTTTTTGTTTCAAGTAACACGGGTCTGACAGTGCATAAGCCATCAGAGAGAGACAGTAATAGCAACCCCACTAACGGTTTCTAAAGACTAGAAATATATATTGGGCTTTTGAGCCAGTTCATATTGCTCCACAAAATTTACAATGTACATGCTGCCTGGCGGCGAGGAAATATTACAAGATTAACATTCCGACAGAGATTGTGACTAGTATTGTGGTGACCAAATATAGTACCCCGCCTGAAAGTAGAGACACCGATCTGACATTCCTTAAATTCTAGAAACCAAAGCTAATGACATTGTGGCTCTGCTAATTTTTCGTGCTGGACAAAAAGTTCCTGTGACGTAATCAGACATTCGAAAAATTAGAACACCCAAGGAATCGTTCCCTGAGAGTTTAGTACGTCTTTTGGAACTGGGGATTTCTTGGTCAAGGACTGCATTTTTCGGGTCTGTGTGGAGGTCCTAGAATTTATTATGTCTCCCAGAGGCAGCGGAGCAAAGTAAGTTGTGAGTATAAAACTGTGATACCCTGGCCATGGCTGAATGAATGAGTGTACGCAGGACAGGAGTGTTATTTTACAGTTGTAGTATTGTCACCCATTTTCGCTGTCTTAATTTTTTTTAATCTGCAGAATTTGTTACAAAAACTAGAGTTTTTCTTTTTTCTTAGGGCTAAATCAGATTATTCAACTCTGTTTCATTCACATTTACGAGAAAGAAAGAAAACCTCTTAGAGACTCAAACCCCTATGTATCTATAATCTCTTTGGGCCATCATCTGTTCTCTTAACGGGGCTGTGGGCGAAACCTAGAGCATAAGATTCATAACGGGGCTTTCATCCCTTTGTAGCATTTTCCTTGAATTCTAATGACTATTTGTATATTGTTTTTCCTTGATGTATCTTTTTGGTGTTGTGAGAAGATTTTGTTTAGATGATAATAATAAAATATCTCTCTTGAATTACTAAATCAGTGCGTTGGTCAGCTCGTTCAGATAATATTAATATATGATACATGGTTATAGATTTCCACGTCTGTGTGTTTAACTGTCGTCACGTGTATGTGTGGCGTGCCTGTGAGTAGATAGAGATTTATTTGTAAATATATTTATCTGTGTTTTAGACTGTCTGACGCCTTTAAAAGCGGTCGTAGTAAGATAGGTGAGAGATGAGAAAGAGAAGATTATCTCGATTCTCAAAAGACAGACTTTCTATAAGTCACATCCTATCATTCTCACGTGTGGAAATTCTATTTCTTTTCACCTTAGCTCTCACTGTATCGACCACTCATTCCAACCTATTCAGAAGGGACCAAACCCAAGTCTTAATACTCCTATCTAAAATTCTACGACAAATGGGTCGCTCGTTACCGGGAATTGAACCCTAAATCCTAAGGGCGATACGACAAATGTGGTCTCGCTCCGACGGATTTTTGAACTTAGAATAGGAAGACGAGTACGTGACAAATGTGGTCTCGTCGTATATCCGGATTTTGAGAACTTAGAACTAGGGAAGACAAGACGACAAGAATATCAGCTCCGTCTGAGATTTTCTTTATACTGATATTGAGTGTAATGAGTTGTGATGTCTTGTGAGGTTGTTGTATCTCTTTAAAATAATTTGATCCCCCTAGATCTAAACGATCTGTTTACGGGGTCCGTGCTGACGCACACGATAAGACTAATAAGTGTTTGTTTGTTTTCACAGCATTTTTGAATAATTATACAATTTGAGTTTACAGGTGGGATTTGTGTCGCGGGAATATTATGTTATTGATTGGTTTTGTTCATAGATACTAAAACGCTGGTAAGTAGAATGTTTTGTGAGTGTATATCATTCACAACGGGTTTCTGGAGTAAGCAGGGATGATGTTTCCATACAAAGCTAAGGAGTGCAGTTTCGGACTATTCATCCAGATGTTAATTGCCTCCCGCTCACCCGTAACTGTTATTCAGGGGTAAATTCTGGAGAGTGGATTAATGAGTAAATTTATTGGGGGATTATTTTCTCTCCGACATTTTTTTCGCTATAAAGTCATTGTGCTTTGTCCACTGTAGCATTACTCATTTTTCAGTGAGTTAGAATCTAACTTAACTGATTTAGTTGTGGCGTAGTTCGTTGTTTTGCAAATCGCTGGTGCTTTATTGACGATTAAATAGACAGCGATTTGTTAGCATTTTTATTTTGGAAGGATGGGTATCTCAGGGTTAAGTGGATATCTTCCTTCTCGGATTTTTGGTGAATTTTTTTCTTCCGTAAGTGGTAGGAAACGCAGGTGTTATCTCTTTTACTATTTGCTATCTCCACGTATGGGTCTCATGTCATCTGACATAATTGGCCGAGGAGGGCAATAAGCTTAGGACTACATCCTCAGGGTAAGGACGTAAGCGTGTGAGACGGAGGGGGACTGGAAGGCATGAGAAGCGAAAGCCTTTGTCCAGAGAGCGAACTTTGAGAAGAGATACGGATGCGGAGAGGAATGAAGAAGAGCTAGGAGGGGAATAGAAGGCGAGAAGGTCAGCTCAGTGTGTGAAGGAGAGGAAGATGGGATGAGGAAAGGGAAATCCGCAGGGAGATGAGAAAGAGAGATTCGGAGATGACAGCATGGTGGAACAAAGAGAAGGAGAGACATGTATGGTGAGAAGGAGAGAGAGGAGAGAGAGGAAAGAGGAGAAGGCAGAGAATCCATGAGTTGCTCTTAAAGCTCTAGAAGAAACTCCCCACACGTAAAGTCGTGCTAGTGCTGCCTATACCTCCAGCAATGGAGAGTCTTCTCAGCCTCATTCTTCCTTTAACCTGATCCTTCTAAGTACTCAATTCTACTCATCTCCACTGCTATGTCTTTTCCGCTAGAGAGTCATCTTTCCCTTGTCCAAAATGAAGAAAGCATTGGACACGTATGGCTAAAACAAATTTGAGGAAGAATATTGACAACTCTGCTACGGTTTGAGAGTGGTTCGCGTATGGGAAACATGGTAAGGCGTTTCCCAGGCTTTGATTAAGTTTCTGAGTATGATGTTTACGCCCAAACATGGTAAAGCGCTGCCAACAAGACAACTATGATACTGTTGGAAGAAGGCGTTACCTGACGGATGCGATTTGAAATGAGAAACGCCTCGGCAAATCTTTTTGGCAAACTGTTATTCGCAACAGACGGAAAGAGAATTCTGAATACTTCTTCAGCAAGTTCTGTCATCACGCGTTTAAGAAGTGGTTATTCTGAGCTCAAGAGTGCTACTTTGAGGCTATCGCACTAGATCCCCTATACCTATGATGGGTACTTGAGGGAAGTTTTGTTTGTTAGAACAGAACATCAAATAATTGAACTGACATTGTTCTGCAGATGACCCGGAGATTTTCTTGAGCTGAGAAGGGAAGCAGGAAAGAAACTCGAAGACATCTCTGAGAGAAGTCCTGATGCGTTATTCTCGCAAGAATGCGAAAGCTGGACTGAGACCTAGACCGGCCACTCACAAAGCACGGAAACAGGACAGAGGATGCATTTTCGAAAAACTCAGTAACCTTGAGCTAATCTTCTCAGGGCTTCTAAATCAGAACAATAAGCCACCAGAGAAACTGGAAGTCTCAAAGCAACCCCGTCCTGAGAAATCCAAGTTTCTACATGAGAACAAGATGACCCCCAATCCCATCCCCAGAAGAAAGACGCAATGTCGTGATGAACTCCGACAGTCCTTAACATGGCAGCGTGGCAGCCAGGAAATGTCAACGGGTGACACAAGGGGATAGAATACCGACGTGGAGGCACCGGGGACTTATTGAGGATCAGTGCGGAGCACAACCGAGACATAAAAACGCATAGAGGGATGCTTATTAACTAGTTCTCGCAATGGTGGATAATGTATTTTGACATCTGTGATTCCTCGCAAGCACTGTTGGGGTATAGACCTCACTTCGAGACTTTTGCAGGAGGTGTACTGTTGACAACTGAAACGGTTTGGATGATTTCAAATGCTGACTTGCTTGTTTGGGTACACGAAGGGGTTCTTGGGGGGTGGTGTGGCTTATGATACGAGTTGCGGGTGGGCACTTCTTATGGTTAAATTCGTTGGCCAGATTAACCTGGTCAAAAACCCGGTCAAGAGAGACAGGCTAGGACGAACCAGTCTCCGTCAGTTCTTTGTGGAGTAGGTTCGTTAGAGGAAGTGAGTTGCACTGTGTGTACAGCGATTCTACCATTCGCCATTGGTGGACGATACACTTCCTGACTTTGGTCAAGAGGGGTGATTGCAAGATGCGGCTGTTATGGATGATATACCGAATGCTAACAGATGGTAATACTTGGCTCGGGAGTTACGTGTGTAGATTGGGGTAAACGGGGAAGAGCGAATAGGATTGTTGGACGGAGCAGTTAACGCTACTAAGAGGGCAAAACTAAGGAAGTGAACTGGAGGCCTGCGCCTTAATTTTATGTATACCTATGGGAACTTAAAAGAATGCGGCAACTACAACGGACCATACATTTGGCACCCATGCTATTAGCGTACTAACTGCCCATAGGCTAAGGAACCCAGATCAGCTACGGGGACTTTTTTTGTCTAATAGGATGGCGTACGTTTATCGAGGAGAACGGGCAAGCTCTGAGACCAAGGGTTACAACACAGCTTCATAGTACCGCGCGAAACAAGTTACAGTGAAGTCAAATCCTTAGAAATGGGGCCGGGCTCTCTTCCCTTCAGCGGGACACCATCCATGGGACAGCTGAGAACGCCACAAACCAACGGACTAAAACCATTCTCATTATTGGTGGACAGGAGTAATACACTGGGATATTATCAGCGTACGTCAAATCCTAGTGCCCAGTGCACAACGTTGTTGCCACCTCAAGCAACGGGGCTCACCCCTCCCTAGTCGCCACTGCATGGGTGAAATGCCGACGTATAGTTGGGGGTACACATTCGAAGTCGGGTTCTAAGTGTCATCTGACAATTTTTAGGGCGACCTTTCTCGAAAGGACTAACAAGAAGGATAACAGTGCTTATGTCCTGAACTTTAGTCGATTACATGCACTTTGATGGGCTGAGAAAGAAGGCTATAAAGCATGTCTAAACATGCGCGTATGAGATGCAAGAGCATGTGAGCAGAGATGCCCTCGTTGCATGATTTTCACTCGGGTTTGGGATCTCCCGCAGCAACATAGTGGTTGTGGTAGTGGATGTAACGGATCTACCATGTACCGAATACATCGTTGATAGGCTGATGAGATCGTTGGAAGTTTTGAGCGACCCCAACACATCCACCTCTAAGCACATATACTACGAACCGGAAAATTGGGTCTCGTGGGGAACGCGTGTGCTCAACGGAAAACTAAACATGCTCGTCTTAAAGTATAACTGGCAACAAGTTGAAAATCCTGAAGATTGAGGACTATGTGTATTCCTGGTGCATTATTTGGCTTACAGAGAATCTCTCATATCTTTTCCACAGGATTTTCCGCCAGCGGATTCACTCTTCCGTATTTCGGCTGGTCCACATTGAAGGGCCCGCTTGAAGCCTTACACTTCAGGTCGGTCTGACAGACGAGAAGGCGGACATGAGACGCGTTGTCTCAGTCATAGTAGATTATGTGTCGGTTTTTAAAGGAAATGTGTGGTTGGAAACTAGGGTGGGAGCCTAGCCAGGATACGACTAACTTTAAGCGAGCAACGCACCAAGGCAACGTCATTAACCGCATACAACAGGACACGTTGCACGAAAGATGATGAGAAACTTGGAAACTGATGGAGGGAAAGTGTTTGGTTGTTACTCCTCGACACGAGATCAACATCTCAACTGAAGATCGGAATGGATAAGGGTCGTTTACCGTCATGAAAAAGAATGTCACTAAGGCTAACTAACCAGTTATCGTATTCAAGGAATGGAAAAGGAGAATGTTTCCATTTAAATTCTATTACATGAGATAACTTGGAAAAATGATCCACTGTGCCGACCTCCGACCCATCTCCTGACGATCGCAAGAGCTGATCACTCGATGACTGATGATTGTGGCAGGGTTATTCCTTCCGCATATCCACAGGAAATCTTTCACAAATGGTCAGATAGCACCGGCGATCGACAGCTCTTTCATATAGCCGCGATGGGAGACATTCAGAGGAAGGAAACTTTGGGGAGTAGGACTTGAGTAGGATTTGGAGGAGAGATGGAGGGGGAAAGATTTGAAGAGTGAACAGAGACAGACACCACTCGAAGCTGACGGTTATAGGAAATTTAATTCCATAACGTAGACATGGATGCCTTCCAATCTTTATAGGGGGACGTCCCATGTCACGTGGGGGATTCTTTATTTCATTAAATTGCCTACCATCTTCTTCACCAAATTTCTCACCCAATTTCCTTTCATTTTTTTATCTTTCCTTACTTGTTTTTCCTGTTTTTTCGCACTCACTCAGTTTGCACGTAGCGAAATAATTTTTTCTTCAGTATTCTAAAACTTTACCGGGTTATTTTCTCATACTGGATGAGTCGTATATTTTTGATTTACTATAGATGTCTGTCAGTAGTAAGTGCGGATTTAGTGGCAGGTCCATCTTCAGACATCGAGCCGACTTGGGTCTGCACCTTCAGGATGGGACGACTGACATCCTGGTGTTAGATTTTCTCGACGTAACAACCGCGGTGAGAAATGCTAGTGAGGGAGCCGACATTCCGTATGCATTTTTCAACGGTAAACAAGTAGTTGTATCTCGCGCCCGAAACGCTTAAGCAGGAGGCGATCTATTTACACCTTATAGTCGCAGTTTCAGGTCACTCTGTGCGGTCTGGAAATAATCTCCGAGAGCTGACACGGCTCACTGTTGGCCGGGGTCCCAAAAGGGGCGAGATGGTGTGCGGAAAATGCAGAAGTGTCAGTTATGTAAAGACGTTCTAGTAATGTTACATGTAAGATAGTAAGGTGTTTTTACACGGGTAATGGGGAGTATGATATTCGCGGAGTTTTGAGGAAATTGGTGGGATTGTTTGACCCCTGGTTTTCTCTAAAATATCCACCCATGGAGCTGAAATCTGATTTTCATTTGTCAGTCATCCAAACATCTCCAGTAGACGGAAACACACGTCTGACCTTATGCCGAATTGTAAGGCTAGTATTAGCAAAAATTTCATAGTTCTCGTCAGATTTTTGTGACGAGCTTCTAATATACCTATATCTAGTGGAATTGTATTCCCTAGTCGTCGGCGTTTACACGTATGTGCTGTGCGTGGAGATTAATAATATAATAGATATATAGGATTTTTGCGAAAGTGGATTTAGTGTTTTAAAATCGCCTATTTCATTCTTAAAAACTAGTCCTGTAGTCCAGAGTGCTTACAGTATATAGTTTGTATTATTTTCTAGTGACGAATACAGTGGAATTTACATAATTAAACTTATATCTTATTGAGCTTACTGTAAAACTAGTAGCTATAAGGGAATTTTAATTTAAACGGCTTATACTCAGGCGAGGGAGATATTTTATGATCAAAACTTATATTATAACGCTAGATACAAATCATTGAGTCGAATTGTGACGAAATACGCCTATGTTATTTCCTCTAATATCAGTGATGTTCACGAATTATTTTAATATCACACTTCTATTTTCACGGGAAGTTTAAGATTATATCCGTTTCATGCTGTAGGATTGCGTGATATTTAAATTGGTAAGTTATATTGAGTTACATTATATGTAAAATTATTTGATATGGTGTTCTTTCTTTCTATATAGTGAATTACTTGGCGGGTAGACCCGCGACTACTTACCTGCAGCGTTTATTAGCTGAGAGTTTTATACGTGTGAAGAAATAATAAACAGTTTGCTTAATCGTTGAAACCACTGTGGGTTTCTTTGTTTCAAGTAACCCTCGGGTTCTGGACAGTGCAGGTGCAGACGAAAAGTTATCAGAGTTATCAGCATTTAACTATGCACTCCCACTAGACGGGTTTCTCAAAGACTAGTATGATCATATACTGGGCTTGGTTGAACCAGGATTCTTGATTTCTCTTCCATAAATTCTACGTAAATTCGTACATGCGCCTGGAGGGCGAGAATAATTACAAGATCAACAACATTAACGTTCCGACATTGTTGACAAGTGGAGTGGGGATGACTAAGATTTAGTACTGTTTGAGAGAAGTTGTTCACCGGATCTGATCTTACCTAATTAATGGGAAACTCGTGTTCTGGACATTTTGTGCTCGTTTTAAAGCCTATTCTTACTCGTGAGTCAGAGTGACATTAACTTCCTAGTCTGAATAACGTAATCAGCCGTTCGGAAAAATTAGATTTACTCAGCCCAAGGAAGTCCATTTCCCTGATGAAACCAACCAAACAATCTGTCAGTAAGCTGGCGGATCTGTTGGTCATTAAAACTGACAGTAACAGATAAAAAGTGTGGAGTGTCCAGTAAGATGTATTATGTTCTCAGGAGGCGAAACGACCAAAACCGTAAGTATGTAAGTGATATTAACCAGGGCCAATGACTGAAATGAATCTCGAGGGTACGGAAGTGATCGGAGTGGTAATGTTACAGTTGTATAACACACTTGTTACCCATGTTGTTGTCTTAATTTTTTAATCGGCGAGATTTGCTGGTACATAAGGTACTACGGAGTTCCTTTTTTCTTAGGGTAATTCAGCTTACTGCTGTCCACTGTTCAGTCTAACATTTACGAGAAGGGAAGACAACCTATTAGGACCCTAAACCACTATGGCATCTATAACTCTTTGGGCCATCCATCTGTTTCGCTTAACGGGGCTGTGGTGCTTAAAACCTAGGAGCTAAGATCATAACGAGGGCTATCATCCATATGTAGCATTTTTTCTTGAATTTTATGGCTATTTGCTATATTGTTTTTCCTTGATGAATTTGTTTGGGTTGTCTGTGAGACAGATTTGTTTAGCATTGTAATGATATATAATAAAAAATCTCTCTCTTGTTACAAAATCAGCTGCGTTGAGTGACATGTCTCGATCCAGATATAATAGTATAATCTATTTTGTATACAATCGGTCTGATAGATTTCCCTCGTCTGTGTTGTGTTTAACTGTCGTCACGTGTACATGTGCGTTCCTGCCTTGTGAGGCTAGGATAAGAGAGTTTATGTACAGTAGATATACTATATTGGCGAGTGTTTTAGACTGTCGGACTCCTGAAAAAAAAAAAAAACGTCGTAGGAGAGATAGGTGAGAGGGATGAAGAAATTCTTTCGCATTTCCAAAGACAGCCCTCTATAAAGTCACAGTCCTATTCAATCTCACGGACTCGTGGAATCTATATCTATTTGCTTTCCAAAACTCTCATCGTGGACTATTCTAACACTCATTCCAACCTATTTCAGGAAGGGACAACTAAGTCAACAACCAAGTCGTAATGACACCTATCTGAAGAACACCTACTGGACCCAAATTTAACCTCGTTATTCTAATTAAAAAATATACCTACATCCAATTACCTCCTTCTACTCCAAATTTAGCTCACATACCTAATACTCTCTATTATTACACACTACTCCGAATTTATCACTTACTTGGTAACTTCAAATGTTATTTCCCACTACAAACATTCAAAATTCCCAACCTCAAAAAACTAACTTCCAAATCTAACTTTATATCAGTACTATATCTAATAAAAAACAATACAATACTTACTCACTACAACCTCACTTAAACTTTTATATCACCACACCCAATCACCTAAAAAACCCACCTAAACAGTCATTTGAAACCCAAATAACACCTTATTATATAAACTGTAAAAAAATAAAAATATTAAAAGCACAAACACCAACTATTAAACTAATTTATCTTTACAACCAACACACTTTTAACATCAATACTACGGTATAAATCATCCCTCAAATTCTATCTGTAACTTCCAAAAATACCTCAGCACAGTTCCACCCACAACCCATAAGAACCTTTTATCACCCCCAATATACTGATTAAAAAAACAAAACATTTTCAGGGACATTTTAACCCTAAATATATTCAAGCTGCAATTCTATGATAATTACACACAAATTCTAACTAAAAAAACCTTGATTATCAACTACACAACTCCGAAAATATATTGGTCTAATACTATATAAATCAAACGGTATGGCAAAAAATCCTATATAAAATCATCTAATATAATAAATGAAATTTAACTCGACACTATTACTCAGCTCCATTTTAAGATTATTATATATTGGGGTGAAAGCAACGGGAAGTTATGCGGGGGGCACGTGGTGCTATTAATCTCAATAATCTGACTAAATATAACATTAGAGTATTATTCAGCGTCC
>JAMPIV010004403.1:0-20000 GCA_024509875.1 Oreohelix idahoensis | reverse complement strand
CCTTCTCTACCCATTGCGTACGTTATTGTTTCGTCTGAGTAGTTTCCGCGTTTTGGTACTTCCTTTTTTTATCGCTTACCCTTCAGATGAACTCCAAACTGCGTGAGCGCCCTGTAGGTTAGGTTATCTCTGTTGTTTTGCTATAATTCTTAGGAACATGACACAGATATTGACCATCGTCTTTTCACTCTATTATAAAAAAATCCGGAGACATTTTCTGCCTGAGTCTTGTCATCTATTATATTTGTCGTTCGAGATTAGTCTTGAATTACTTTCACTATACTGGATTTGTTCACGTGAAGTTTTCCTAAGGACTGATTTGTTCTCGAATATGGATTGCCTTGGGTGTTCTCAATGCCATTTTTGTTTATTTCACAAACGTTGACACCACAGCACGTAATGTAGTCTATGGGCACACTGGAGATAAACCATATAATTAAACAGGACGAAGCTTCGGTATGTATTATTCAATGATCGTATATTCAGTATTAGTAGATGTTAGTTTATCTTTTTGGAACGGCGCTAGCTGCCAAAGCAATTCTAGTATGGATTTATCTTGTTGTGTCACCAATTCTTTGAGGCATTTTACTTGCACCTTAAATAATTGAAACGGACTTCAAATACTCTTGGCTGTCGTTTTTCCCGTTCAAAGATGATATTCAGAAGGTCTCGCGGTGGATAAAAGTTCCCCCATTAGCTTTTAGTTTTAGAGGGTAAGGTATTTAAGGAGTGCTCTATATTTTATAGGGAGATTAGAGATGACAACAAATTATTTATTGCTTCTTTCGGGATTGTCTTGGATGTTGAAACAGTTAAGGTCAATGCTATCGTCTCATACTGATGAAATTTACCACTGGTCCACCAGGCTAAATTTTTGTGGTCAAATGTAACTATCATATTGTCTCAATTTTTTATTTACCTACTAGTTGTCTCAAGAATTGCAGTGCGGTATATTTGTTTCTCATTAAATACCCTCAATCAATAGCGATTCCAAAAATGTAGTTGGCTGTGGTGGACATATGTAATGTACACAGCTTGTTTACAGTGACTGTTTTTATACTGTAAACCACATTCCTGTATTCCCTTTAACTTAGTTACTAACCCAATCGACAACATCTTGGTCTGGACATTGGTTCAGGGGCGGTATGGGAGCGCTTTTGATTTCCTTCATTCAACATATTTTTGTTGGAACAAATCACATAGATTGATAGGGTAGATGTATTCATTCCACATTGATGGGCGGTTGATAGTTGACGGGAAGTCTAAGAAGGCTTTTGCGCACGTTGTTAAATTTTTGATGAAGGGTGATAATACAAGTGGCGATACTGCCTTTCACACTGATTCTTCTATCAATTCCCCGATTGTTTTACCCGTGTGGAAAGATTTGACATCAAGGTTACTATGATCGTTTCTCGGCCTGATAATACAACCGCTTGTTTCTTCATCTGAATCTTTTCACGTCAGCATGCATATTTATGTTATTTCTAAACATATGTTGCAAAACATTATTATTTTTTCTCCTGGTACTGAATAATAGAGAATATAATCCTCACGCCAGTTATTACAGTCTGATAGATCACCTTTCTTCGGTAAACTTTACTCCTAATAAAATTCTGTATGTCCATTTCCATTGTTGTGGTGGTGTTCTTTCTCTAACATTCGTTCATTTATTAACTATCTATAAATTCTCAAGAGGTTGTTGTCATTAATTGCTTTAATCATTTCCCGGAACGATTCGTTCAATTGGAGAAGCTTCTGAAGGGTAACAATCTTGAAACGGGCATGTTTGATAGGAAGCCAGCAAGACCCTCGAGATTCAGAACGGCAAGTTGATTGGCAATGACCGACGTTGTGGAAACAAGAATCAACATGAATATAGCGCTCATGGGCATTTACGAGTTGGTCGTGAGTGCCATCTTAAGGCTTCCTATTTACATGGAATGGATCGTCTTCCGCAACCCATCGTCTCTACACATATGGTTATCTCCAACTGTTGCTATTGACAGTCCCTTAATGCACAATTTAACAGGATGATATGGTCCTGTAGCTATAAGAAGTATATGTTGACGACTGAAAGTTCGTTTGTATTTGTAAGTCTGTCTAAGGCACCTGTACTATTACCAGTTCGTGCAGTATTTTTCAGCTTCTTACGGCCAGTTCATTGAGTGAGAGGGTATTGTGTCTGGGTAAAAGAGTTTGGTCTTCCTGACGACATTATGTTCACAACGTCACTAGAATGATAGTTTGCAGATGATTCAATACTGCACGTATGTCGTACACTTGCAACAAAGCTTACGGGAATACCACAGTTATCCTACCGTATATACCCAAATCACCACATGATTTAAGACCATCCCTCGCCAAGGAAGGGACTTTTCTACGACCAGTTTGAGGATGTCAAGGACTGGGCACGGCGTATGTTTCGCAATCTATTATACAGGTGATTTACAGTTTTAAAAATATTTAAAAAGAAGAGGGCGTAGGGTCAGGTGGAACTTTTTCTGGACGAACAACCAGCACGTCATTTATCAGTCATGGCAGACAGTGCAAGAACTTCGGCCAATGGGAAGGTTGCAGAGCTGGAAATTGATCAGCTGATTCTAAATGGATCATATGGAGATAGATGATCATTGTGGACACTAATTGCGTCTGTAATCCGTAGTGAGAAGTTAGGGTGTGGCTTCTCTGCTCAACGAGTAGAAACAGTTCAAGAATCCGGCCCCACACCACAAAACTGAACCCATACCGGGTTTACTAAACTACCAATTTTCCAGCATGAGAATGGAGGTAGAGGCAAGACTACTGATAGCCTTATAAGTGTCTGTCACAGTAACTTCATTACTCAAGAGTCAAGTACAAGACTCGCACAATCCATGCTTTTGGAACGGTCCAAAGTGGTTGGCTCCGGCATGAAGGGAAAACCCCCATATGAACGCTTCGAATCTTCAGCGAAGACGTGTGCGTGGATGTACTGTCTTTAGGGGGCATGTTGGCACACATGAAAGAGCTGGATAGATTAGCTTCATCGTGATACCCATAGATATGGTGCAGTTTGTAATAGGGTAAGGGAGATAGATACCAAGGGCTATTTAATAGGATCGCATGATTTTGTGGACAGGGAATTGTACCCGTTCTTCTTTTCCAAGCATTCATGTTTAGTCGCACTGACGACATTATTGCGCCTTGGTCTCTCTTTCAATCGTTCAGTAATTATTTGTTTACAACTCCCTTCCCTCAATTCTGGTCAGTATCGTTGTCGGGGTCTTCACAAGCGACATCTGATCTTTGCTGATTAGTTTGAGAGTTTTCAGTCAAACTTTCGTTTGAACCCATACTGAACACCTGGGATCTGTAGAGAGAAGTGTGGTTTACTAACTAATGATGTAGGGGAGGACTGCAATTTCCTGCCTGACACAGGACATAGTTTGCAGGGGAGCTAGCAGATTAGTGTAGTAAATAAACACTTGAAGCATTTGTGAAACGTTTTGGTACCCACCGTGCTCTGAAATTTGTGGTATCACCCACATTCTCTCTGTGACAATGCGAAATCAGACTAATCTCCTCGAAATTTGAGGAAAAATCAGCAGAAATAAAAATCTGAAATTCGGGGAAACGTACGCATTCTGCACACCAATGTCATTGGTAGACTTTTGAACGAAGGTTCATTCAGTCAACAATTGGGTGTTGTCCTTGTCACACTCGTCCATGCACATCCGGATTTTCTGTGCCAATCCCCTGAATTGGTCGGTGGCAGGGGGGGGGGCGCAATCCGGTCACAAAAAACTGTTCACTCATAACATTTTTCAACCGTACACACGACCACTAGCACAATCGACTAGATGAATCTCAGTTTTCGGGCTGTGTTTCCTATCTGCTTGCACAGAAAACGAATCATCATGATGTGGTAAGAGGTCAGGGTGTTTTGGAGGGGGGGGGGTGGGGTACGGGAGCACTTCACAGCATGGCTGCGAGTCTCAGTGGCAGGAGCGGGATACACACGTGTGATAAAGAGGACACCAAGGGGGGCACAACATGTTACCTCCAGTCGCTACTCGGAAAACATAGGCTGAACAATTGGACACACTGTGGGTTTGCGTTGATAGCGAGATAAACACCGCGATACTGATTGCTGTAGGCAATCCGCCGCGTGACGCTATTGGCACAGTCCATTATTTTTACCAGCGGCAAAACGGCTGTAGTTGATTTGGAAATAGCCCTCGCCACGCTATATATATATATTATATTTTATATATATATATTACTATATTTTATATATATATATACTTTTATTTATATGGATGATCTTATATATTTATACTATTAATATATAAATATATAATACTATTTATATATATATATATAGTTCTATTTAATATAGTATATATATATAATATGATGTGTCGATGTGTGTGTGTGGTGTGTGTGTGTGTGTTGTGTGTGTGTGATGGGTGCTGTAAAGACGCCCCTTTCATGTTCAAGGCATATTATCGACCCATGATATTTTCGATGTGCGCGCAGCACGCTGGGATGTGAAAAAGTGATAGAAGATATATTTAGTTTAGGCCACAATAAAGCAGCCTAAAACTAGTAATTGTGTTATATTTGATAGTCGTAGTGTTATTATATTTGATAGTTAAATGGGCCATATTTGTGTGTTTTCCTGCCTAATAGAGTGTCACGTGGTTACTTGAATACATTAAATTGCCTATAGCGAGAGCCTTCCTATTCTTTCACCCGAATTCTTTTAATTTTGTTATCTCCTCTTTTATTTCCATTTCCACGTATATTTGCATCCATTCGTTTTCGCGAAATATATTTTCATACTATTCTTTAACGTTACCGGTTTCTTTTCTCAAAACGAGAGAATCGCAATAGTGATTCTATTACATACATAGATTGTCAGTCAGACGAGATGTGCGATTAAGTTGTAGTCCATACTCAGACATAGGGGCCCGAACTTATCGTTATGGCATTTTCATCCTGTCACAGCGGTTTTCCCCCAGGCTGAGTTTTCTGGGCAGTGTGAAAATCGCTCTCAATTCTGCCAGAGGCGTGTAATCGCGGCAGACATTGCTCGCTAGAGCAGACTGAGTGTCGGGGTTCCCGCATCTGATACACCCATGCCTCCACGGCGCAAGGTCTCAGGACATTTTGTCTGGAAGTCCAACACTGAAATGACACCCACTGTTGGCCGGGTCGAGTGAGCGCCGAGGTGACGTAAATGCAGAAGTGTCAGATTATGTAAGACGTCCCTAGTGAATGGTAACAGCTGATGTAGGTGTTTTACACACGTAAAAAGGGGAGATGATTTCGGAGTTTGAGGAAAGTTGTGTGGCAGTGTTTGCCCATGTTTCCAAATATCCACCCAGGAGCTGAAAATCTGATTTCATTTCAGTCTCCCAACATCTTCAGTAAGACGGAACACACGCGTGCTAGCGAATGAAGCTTGTAATAGCGAATTTCATAGTTCTCGTCCAGATTTCTGACGAGCTTTCTAACTACCTATCTAGTGAATTATCCTATGTCGTGGTGTTACCGTAGTTCTGTGAGTGAGATTAATATAATAGATGATCTAGTAATTTTGGAAAGTGATTAAGTGTTAAATCGCCAGATTGCATTTTTTTAAACTATTCTGTGCTGCAGAGTGATTATTTTAATAGTTTGTTATTTCTTTAGTCGACGAGTTACAGTGGAGAGCAAGATAAATTTTTAAATTTCTAGCTAAACCCATTTCGACTATTAAAACAATTTAATTTAACTGCTAACTACTCAGTCGAGTATATTTGCTAAAACATAAACTAACTAAACTGATAAGATGTCTCATGAGGTGTTGACGAATATATTTATATCTGGTGGTTTCACATTCATGATGATTGATTTTATCATATAGCTTTGTTCACCGCCAGTGTTAAATGATAAGCTCTCATACGCTTGGTGCGGAGTTTAAATATCTAAGTTATATCCTTATTAATAGTATTGTATTTTAATTATTTTTATTATGTGCTTTTTCCATTTTTTTTACAGTGGAATTACTGGGGGGTGAACCCCATCTTGTCCGGCGAGTTTAGTAAAGAGACATATTTTTGAGAGGCATAGACATTTTCCCTATCTTTAACAACGTGGGGGGTTTATTTTTTTTTTTCAGTAACAATGGTCTGACAGTGCCTGTGCCATCAGAGGATAGACAGTAATACCCATGCCCACTAAGGGTTTCTAAAGACTAGAAATAATATACTGGGCTTTTGAGCCATTTTGATATTGCTCCACAAACTCAAATATACATGCTGCCTAGCGGCGAGAATCATTACAAAAAGTAACATTAATATTCCCGACAAGTATTGAGAGAGTGTATAGTGAACCAAGACTGTCTTTCCAAATTAAGGGAACCCTCGTGTTTTGTTTGACTCTGTGTGCCCGTTTAAACTTGCTTATCCAAAACTGATTCAAGTGACACTAACTTAAAATCTGAATAAAAACTTATCGCCTGAAGAGAATGCTCCCCGGACAAATTGGGATAAACCCAAGATCTGCAGAGCTGGGTATTCGCTTCACCAAACGATAAAACACGATTGTGTCATAGCGTGCGCCAGACGGTGGAACAACGGCAAGTTATAGGGTAAGAAAGTGAGAAAACGCACGACAGGGCCCTGATGAAAGAGACAAACTGAGTGAAAGTAGACTGAGGGATGTGTCGTTGTTGATTCACACTCACAATTGAAACAATTTCGTTATGAAATTTATTGCTAACTATATATCTATATTATTTCCCTTAATACTAGATCAGAGTAATCCAGTCTGTTATACCTAAAAGGGGGAAGAAATATTATACCCTAACCATAATGTATGTGTGACTCTTTGGGGCATCATCTGTACCCTCATAACGGGGCTGTGGGCTAAACCTGGAGTTAATAACTCATAACGGGGCTATCATCCATTGAAAGCATTCTCTTGATATTTTATGACTATTTGTAATATGTTTTTGATGTAATTTCTATGTGTTGTCAAGAAATTTTAAATGATAAATTAAAGTTTCTCTCTTGGAATTAATCAGCGTGGTGGTCAGCTCGTTCTAAATATCTATATAATCATTTGTTACAGTTTTCCCAGGGACGTCTGTGTGTCTACCTGTCGTCACTTGAATGTGCGTTTGCCCGTGATTGGACTATATAATTATATTTAATGTATATGTGTTAGACTGTTCTGACTACTTTTACATCTGTCGTAGAAGAGAGGTGAGAGAGAGAGAGAGAGGGAGAAGATTTACCGCTCTCAGAGACAGCCTCTATCACTATTCCACCACCTCACTCGTGGAAATCTATTTTTGTATGTTTCTATCTCACACTGTGACTAATCACTCATTCCAACCTATTCAGAAGGGACCAACCCAAGTCTTAATTCTCCTATCAAAAATCTACGACATAGAGCAATAAAGGCGAGTGTTATTTGCTTGGCGCAATTAATACGCGCAGCGGATTAAGTTGAGTGATTCGGCCTAGAGCTTATAAAAAAGTTAGCGAGCGGCAAACAGGCCTATTTGAAGATTCAGTCAGACAAGAGAAGACGAAGATACGAGGCGCCCTGTGTGGGTACAACCAGAGACATGACACGTGAGTTTTTGATTTAAAAGGCAGATTAGCTTATTTCCTATTGAAATTACCATTATTTCCCTGTAGCTTTAGAATTATATTGAGACGTGTCTGTTTTAAATGGTTAATGAAATAAATAGATTGATGTGTTTTTCCAGGACCTGATAATTTAGTCTTGAAATATAAATGAGTGAAAATAATGTGTGGTAGATTTTTACTAGTGCTTAGTCCGGATTGCGGCTGCAATAGTTAAGTACCAAGTATTTAATTCATCAGACTGGGCAAGAAAGGCAAACTATTTCACACATTAAACCAGGCAGAGAAGCGATTTATTTCTTGAATTTAAATAATATTAACTGGTATCAAGATGGCAGCGACGTGGTGATGACTGTATAAAAGCGGTGCGAGGAGTCTGCAGTAACACTCTTATCAAGCCTATAATTTTACGCAGTTTTAAACTGTGTGAAATTGACACGTGGGCCAAGGCATGATTAAGATAATTTTCCACCAGTAATAGAAGAGAGAGTTGTCGTGTTTTAAATTTCCTTGGATGTGATGACTTTAGTTCTAGTGTTTTAAGTCAAGAGTAATTTTATTTTGTTCTTTAATGTAGGAGTAATTAAGTGTATTTCACGATTTATTGATTATTCTACTGTATCTCATCTTTAGTGGTGTTACTTTCCAGTGAGGTGTGAATATGTAATTAGATTTCTGGAGAGCGCGAGGCACTCCTTGGTGCGTAAGGCTCGTTGAGACAAGTGTTTTCTCTGTTTGCTCCCTGCGGAGCATGGAAACACCAATGCATGCTGGTGTCCATTACAGGCCCTCACAGAAGCATTTTTATGCTATTGCAGTGGTTGTTTCTGTAACGATGGTGTTTTCATGTGATGAGTTCCCAATTCTCATCAGGTGGTCATATGCGACACGCTTGTTGCCAGGCGCACCAGTCATCACTTACGCGAACATGTTTCAGGAATGCAGTAATGAATATATTGAGATGGATCAGTTTGCGAGGGTGGTGGTTTATTTCTCATTAAGGGAGAGTAAATTTGTTTGTACATATAAGTTGAAATATTATTCTAAATGTCTATTTTGTTATGAATTAATTATTGTTTATGTGGAAGAATGGTTTGTGAGAGCCCTATGGGCCTTCACTTGGAGTTATAATCATTTCTCTTCAACCAATCCGCTCCTGAGTGTCGCATCTGGGGCCACCAGTGTGGTTTGCCATCCCGCTTGAAGGTATTCATATGCTCGTGCAGTAGGTGGCTTCGGTAAAGCAATCTGTTGTTATAGCATGGTGAGAGATTGTCCGGGGGGAGCCTCATGCACAACACCATACTAGTCATCATAGTGGACGACATGCATGTGAGTGTGTTGTGTGTTGGAGAGTAGCTGAGTGTGTTGCCTCTTGGAGTAGAGGTTTCGGGTAGCAACCGATGTCACACGCGGTAAGATTGCCCAGCCTCACACTGCAACAACACCTTACTAGTCGCATTGAACGACACGCATGAGTGTGTGCGTGTTGTGATAGATTGAGGTGTCAGACAGTGCGTGGAAGGACTGTTATGGCAGTGAGAGTCTAATTCAGTTATTATAACTATGAATTTTTACTAGCCCGGTGCTTTGTTTGCGTTTCAGGATTAGCAGCTAAGAACTAGCCTGGGATGTTTGTTTGTTTGGTGTTTTGGTTTTGTTGGTCTATTTGTTTAAATGTTTGGCCTTCAGTTGTGCCTTAATGTCAACTGATTAGGGTTGTAGAAATAAAATACAGGCCTTGTCCTTAAGACAATCAGTGTTTTTATTGAATGTATTCGGGTTCGGTTCCTAGTGTGGAAGGAGATGTGATCAAAATATCACAACTCTTCATCATCATCCATCCTCGCCCACCCTATCCAACTCACTCCAAATATATCTAAGAAAAAATATTAATTGCATTAATCACAATAATTTTCCTTGATCGCAAGATTGATCGACTGATTTTTGGAAACGATTTTATAACATTATCAAATCCTCATTTATAAAAAATTTATTATTTGAAATCACAAACGCCCATTTCTATATTTTTCTGTAAGTTTCCATCGCGCCCCTAAAATGCTGTGATATATACTGAAAAGTTTAAATCCAAACAATTGATTTTTATTGACATGCTTAAAAAATGTCATATCAACAAACTTCCTGATCATAGCAAATGCTCGTCTGAATTTAATCTGAAGAAAACATTAACATTACTTGAAAAAATAAAAAAAACAAATGTATTCCTTGTGTGCATATATTTAAACCATTACAAATCGGATTATAATGTATAATAAATGCTGTTTCTTTCTTCTTCTTTTTTTTTTTTCGGTAACTCTCCATTTAAACACATTGATTTCTTATACCCGCATCCCTCTAACTCATTATTATATTTGAGGTTGTATTCTACGGCTCCTTTTGGGTTCGTCAGCATGTTTATTTTTTACACCGGAGGATAAAATAGGCAGTCATCATTTATGTTTTCGTGGATTGGTGGATTGGATCTCACATCTCTTATCGAGCGAACAAAACATAGTTTTTTAGTTAGGATTCTTAACTGGTTTTTTTGGTAGTACTAATTTTTATGTGTCCTACTTCGCTCCCCTCTACACTTTCCTTTACACCTTTCCCGACGTCGAAAGGCTTTTTTGGGCCGTGAACGTTGGCTATATTTTCTTTGCCGTTATGTCCTAGTAAGCCGTTATCACCTATTTTTCGATTTTTTACAATTTTCCATTCCACCGTATGCTGACACACGTCTTCTCTGCAGTTATACCCCATTTTTTCAATCTAAACATCTAACCTCCAGTGTGAAAATGCTGAATAAAGTACTGGGGTTAATTGGGAAAGGATGTGTACAAGGCTCTCACCATTTTGACCGAATTATTTATTTAACCGTAACCGTATCGCTTTGAGAAGAACTCCATTCAACGTTTTCATTTTTTTAAGTTTAAAGAAAAAAATCCGCGCACACCTGTGACAGATTACAACTAGCGACTATATAATGCTTCGCAATTTCTAATTTCACTATTATAAATTAGTGTTCATAAACTGCTGAGTGCAAAATTACACATCGCGTAAAATAACATCGCACGGAGCACGATGAAACATGCAGGACATAGTATAACTTCCACCGCCGCCCCTCCCCCGCCCGGGTACGGACACACTCTCTCGCAAACACCTAATCTAGCACCCTTCTCCCCACCCCGTATGGCTGACCGCAATTATATTACACAGTGCGGTTCATAGTCATGGGCCACCTTTCCCAAAATTATGTCCAAAAATGGCAGGCCTTCTGTTCAATGTTGTGTGTCTTCACATCAACCCTAAAAACTCGTAGATCAGAGCGGATAATCATTAGAAGCAGTCAAGATATCGGACCCTCAAATGTATGTGTGTGGATCGTCAGAAGGATGGCCGTCGACGTAACAAGGTGGAATGCAGTTTGTTTGCTGCATACAATAGGACACCACCAGGCATGATGGCAACTGACTTGCTCTTGACTAGTCATGGTGTCTAAAGGATCGAGAGAAGAATGCTTGAGGGTGTCAATATACTTTTATATACTGCGATTAGATGAGCACTTGATAAATTATGCAAACGATGTCTGTTCTAATTTATATTGCACAGCAATGACTGCCGAATTCTAATATATTATAGTCGCTGATATTGTTAGTCTCAAAGGGCTCAGATTACATTCTATTGAACACAAAATTTTGAACGCAAGGAAGACACAATCTAAATTACAATCTATTTATAAATAAACTATAACATTGTTAAGTAAAATTCAAACCTATAGTGCACCACATGCGCGAGGTATGAATGTAGTCTGTCAAAGAGTACCATTTCCAATATATCACGGCAAAAGGGAGAAATATTTGACAAGGCAAATACAGTTCAGTCTTTCGCCTTCAGGATAACACCAACCGAGACATACATAACATATGTAATGCACTTGAAAACTAGTGTTTGTGGTGTGCACGGGATATCCGGTTCAACCCCACGTGGGTTACACTTGTATAATTATGGTATATAGTGTCAAAGGTTTGGACACACGCAAAAAACATGCCTGAATAGCCCAACATGTAGATATTGTGTTAGAAGGCATGCTTATGACTAACACAATAAAGTCAATAAAGACATAGATGACAAAAGATACAAAACAGGAACAGGAAGTGTGCAATCTGTAGTGGACACCACGGCATGAGGTTTCTATCACGCCCAGCATACTAAGTAGCTAAATTAGCACTGAAGCAAGCCACTAAAACAAATATACTATTTAAAGCATCATAAGGCCAGCAAGAGGCAATTAATAAATGTACCAAATGAAAAAAGATTTAAATATCAAGAACAACAAAGTTAAAGATTTAGTTGTGTCAGAATCCGAAACAAAAAAAAATCAGAGTGAAAAAGCAGCGTGAAAAAAAAACATAATTGGTGAAATAGGAAGTGCAATTTAAAAATGCATAAGAAGAATTAGTGGGCATTGTAAAGGCTCAACAGGAAGCAACAACAAGATTTTACTAAACTAGCTCAGCTAAAAGAAGAAAAAAAGGTGACAATTTAGAGGATATATACAGAAAAACAAATTTTAACCCAAGGCAAAAAAGCAAAACGGAAGAGAAAACGTTAAAAACAAAATATAGAGAATACATGGAAAGAAAATGTTAACAAATATATAAATGAAGTCAGAAAATTCCTCGATTCAATAGACCATTTCATACAAATCTTGCAGCGACTGATTACAAAGGACCTGAAAGAAATTGTATAAAAAAAAGAAAGAAAACAAAAACCACGCAGAACAATACAATTTGAAACACTCAGAGTGAAAAATATTACATCAAACTTCCCCAAAGACTAAATAAAATCAACTAACACTAAACTAAGAACAAAAATAAGTATAAAATAATGGTGCCAGTGGTTTGGTTTTTTTTGGACCATGCACGAGAAAACTGGTGTTTGTCGAGTGCACGGATACCAGGTTCAACCCCATGTGGGTTATAATTATGGTTTTTCTTGTGTGTTGGCTCATCCAGCATGTAATTTATCTGCCGTTTGCTGTGGCATTGTTTAATGTCTATGGTGTTTGTAATGTATCCTCTTCCATGATACTATATTGTTCTCTCTCGCTATTTACATTCTTTTAAGTGTATCTTCTGGGCGTTTGTTGGTTTTTTGAATTGGTAGTTTTTTTGTTTGTCTGTTTAATTCTTTATATTGATATTCTATGGACATTTTTTTTTTGTATTTTTGTTTTTCCTTGCCATTCTCACTTGTTTCTGGTTGTTACATGTTAGTTCTTGTTTTGGTAATATAAACTTTTATTATGTCGTATAGCTCCCTGGGTAGGTTAATTTTTATGACAGGTTCTAGTGATGAAGATGGAGAGTTTTGTGTTCTTAAGTAATCCATGAGTGGTTTTCTGTGCTGCTCATATTTCTTGCATGTTTGCACATAATGTTCTATGGTGTTCTTCTCTAGACGTATTACACAGTAGGGTTCACGGAGAATAATAACATCAAAATAATACAATGGAATTACAGAAGTATAAATATAACATTATCCTATCGCTAGGCAAGTATTACATCTCAAGCATTCTTTTATTACACGATACATATCTCTTCACCAAAAACAGATAAACAACACTGATGATGATGATAGGAAACTCTATACAGAGCGATACAACAGGAGACAAACTGATCATCAGAAGTCGTCCCCCCGTCGATCAAGTGTTTCGGCCTCTTACTCTCCTTTACACTCTAAAAAAAAGGGGGGGGGGAGAGAAGGTCCACTTCAGTCATGACTCCCAAGTGTCAGCCTCCTGTTGTCTTGAGTAGAAAATTTAACCAACTGCACCTTGGTTGCAGCTTTAAAATCCACAATTTTCCGCCAGCTGGGGGCAATTGTGAAAGTTGTTGTCCACTGCAGCTGCAGCATGATGCCTGTTGTTCGCCTGAGTTTTGTCACTGACTCGCCTCTTCAGTGGCCCTTGTTCTTGACTGTCCCCATCAGACCAATGCGACATTTTCGAATAGATCTGTACAACTGGAGGAAGCCACGAGGGCCTGTTGCACCACATCCTCAACGGCCATGGGAGACTCCTGTGGTAGCTGAACAACCCATATCCTTGTCTCGAGGGTCCACGGCCCAGATCACATCATATCACTTTGGCCACCATTTGTAAACGAATGTTGTTCTCGATTCCAATGTTGGGAGTTCAAATGGGCACCGGTCAGTTCAAATCAATTAATTACACTGATGTGTGGGATGACTGGATCGACATGCACACGCCGACTTTATCTCGGCCGGTATTCGAGCTTTTCGTGATACTCTCATGGATATGACCTCTAGTCTCCAGTGTTAGTTCTAGACCGCATGATCTCCATTAGTCATTTGCCCAGTCAGAAGAGAAGTGTGATGGGTGAATGTGCTACCTGGTTTCGACTCGGTTTGGTGGCTGTTGCTGACTTTCTTGCGCTCTCAGAACAGTATGTGTCTGCGGTGCTCGGACTCTGACACTCTATGCTATTCGCCTTTCAACCCTGTGCCAGGTATACCCGTTGTAGCAGCCTGCTCATTTAGCACTTTGGTGTGGCGCCAATCTGTATCGCCCTTGCCCAAATGATAACCTTGAAGCTGAGAGCACGTGCTCAAGTGTCTGCCTCTCATGGCACAGGGGCATTGATCGTTCATCCGACTTTCCCCATTCTCCAATTAGGTTTGTGGACCGTTAGTGATAGGAGGTCTCGACATTGCTCTCCACATCAGTTTAGTAATGAAGCTAGAGCCTAAGAGGTGCCATTTGCCATATTTCATTTCATGTCAGGACCTTTGTAGGGCTCCTTTCCCACGATAATCCATTGGGCCTTGTTGGGCTGCTGCACCGGAATGTAGGTTTTTTTTCTAGTACGCTTGTTTCCTCTCACACTTCTTTTACACTACACCCTAAAATGACCAGAATAGATAGTGCTACAGGAGCGGAGCAGCTTCCTGGTTCTTACTGTTTGACTCCGGAATTAGTTTTTCACCCTGGGACATAGAATTTTAATTCGCGATAGACTAAAGAACCAACGCTCAGAGAGTTGTTTTGGTACGAGGCTGTGTCCAGAAAATATGACCAACGCCTCTTTTATACGTTTTCAGAGTCATAGATGGTAATCAAACAAGAAAAGTATATTGAATTGTGAGGACATTCAAGAACAAATTCGAAAGAAAAGACATAAACTGTTAAATAGATAGTGACATACGAGTATGTGATGAACACTCGAAAATTAGTAAGAAGATATACTGCTCCAGTGGCATGATACAATAAAGTGACATGAAAGCAATTAAAGAAAGTACACACAACCAAGCTTAACTGTAGAGGATTTAGAATCTCTGTCTCACATAACAACTGGGGACGGAAAAATAAAATAAGGAATTACAATGGCGGGGGAAAAAAAATTATGTTGTGTCTGTTTGCTACTGTGCTGCTGTGAGCCCTCATGACGGCACTTAACTAGTTTCATGTGGGTCATATATCTGGATGCGCTTGGTTATGAAACTATAGAGTGTATACGACAGATGTCTAAAATGGCATGGGGAAATTTTTTTTTTTAAAAAGCCCAGTGGAGACTGAACTTCATACTAATGAAATTAGCAATAGTTTTTAATTCACATGTTTTTGTAAGAATATATGGAACGTCTTGCTAGAAAATAATGCCGTTTGACGACGTATATTAAGGAGCAAATATCAAAATAAAAATTCCAAAATAGCATTTACTAAATACCTGGATGTCCTATAGAATAATATAATTTAGGGCGTATCAAGAACTGAGCGCGACGCGAAATCGGGCCGAGTTACAGCACTAATGTAATGAATATGTCCGATTAATTATCTTCTAGCTTATAATAATACCCCTATACGATGTAAATGATATTCAATACTCATCTGTAATTACAAATGGGATCCAATTCAAGAAAATTACTGTTCAAAAAAAAAAAAAAAAAATCATAAACACCCTATTTTTTTCATGATGGGAACTAATGCGCCATTCTTTCAACTGGCGCGCACGGTAATTCTGAAGGTGAAAAAGATTTGCAAATGATGGCGGTAAAACTTGTGTTGTCAAGAAAAGACAAGTAATATTACCGGATATATGGCATATGATATAATGAGTAGGTGAAGTTTCATAGAGAAAAATAATGAAGCTAATAATAATTAAATGTGATGGGTCACCAAACTAACAATCAATCACCCAGTACTAATTCATACCTAACTATGCGGCTAGACATCAATATTTCTGGTCACTTAAGGATAAGTAATTGCGACACATTGTCGTGATGCCCCCTGGGAACTGACCTCATTATACTTCCCGTGATTGTCCTACACCTGATTTTGTGGATATTAAAATGTTACGGACTCAGATTCCCATAGTGATTAAACAAATAAAAGTAATGAGAGAAAACAAAGTATAGAAAAAAAACCAAACATTCCATTTACACAACTAAAAAAAAAAAAAACCAATCCAAAGATTTTGGTTTGGTTATTTAGGGATCATGCACTTAAAAAACTTTAAGCAGTAGCGCTCAGTCGGTTTAGTGCAATGGCATCGCTAGCTCCGGTGGTCCCATGGTTCGATCCCCGGTTGAGGGGGGAGTTTTATCCAAACTGCAAATACGGCTCCAGGGTTCTACCCAGCCTCATGATATTCCGGTACCAGATAACAAAAAATCTGTGAAAGTTTAAGGCGGCCAGGGCGTGATGCTGATCAATCATCGCTAGTGTTGAACCGTATGGACAAGAAAATACGGGCCTAACACCGTATTCACACCAATATGTCGCTTCAATAGCGTTACGTTGTAACAGGGAAGGATCCTTAAAAACGGACAGCGATTGTCCGCGGTGCAGATTGGGATAAAAGACCCGGTTCAATCCCACGGGGATAGTCTATAATTAGGGTATGTAGTGTTCATCCTATCCTATATTGGCATATTACATTAGTGTGTTTTTCGCTTGGTTTGGTTGTTTGGCTCTACCAAGCCTTGTACGTTGTATCTGTCGTTTGTTTGTGGACATTTTTTAAAAATGTGTATGGTGTCTAGACGGAGGACATGTGGGCATGTGGTTTGTTGAGAGCCTTATGATCCTCGAGCGGAAGCTAAAGAGGGTATTGGACTGATTTATGGTTGTTTTGTAATGTATCCAGTCTTCATGATAATATATTGCTCTCTACTCGCTTACTTGACATTCTTTTAATATTTATTCTACTGGGCGTTTGTTCGGTTTTTGAATTGGTATAGTTTTTTCTTTTTGTTTTTTTAATTCTTTTATTTATTAACTGTACTGGACATTATACTTGTATTTATTTATTTTTTTTCTAATGGAAACGGAAGGAGTAAAAGATAGACAAATAGTAAATATAATCAATCTCAAAGAAAGAAGTAGTATTTGGTAATATCTAATATTTAAACTCTCATTAGCAAGAAAGGGCCTCTCCCAATTTCAAAATCGGATTTCAAGTATGCGTTCCTGTAGTAAATTTTTGATAGGTTAGAGAGGGACAGTTGGTCCGTCTGAGTAGAGCAGAAGGTGGGAGTTTATGAGAAAGAAAGGTGTTAGAATTGATTCCACGAGGCGTTGAATTGATTAAAGTGAAGATCTGTCTCTGGAATGGAACGGCAGATAAAGTGCTAACATTATCCATCATCAATCAGGTTATAATGATGAACTGACGTGCCATTGAATCAGATGGACCATGGAAAACAACATTCGTTCAAGGTGGCCCAAGTATAATGATCTGGCCGAGGGACCTGAGACCATCGATGGGTTCACTGCAAGGGTCATGGCCGTTTGAGGTAGGTGCAATAGGACTCGTGGCTTCCTCAGTGTATGATCATATTGAAAATCGTTTGGGTCTGGAGGGGGACAGTTCAAGAAACAAGGGCCCTGAAGAGGCTCTGGAAACTGCGGAAAAGGGCATCATGCTGGCTGTGGAACAACCGCAATGGACTTGGGGAACTTCTTGGACAATTAAAAATCTAGCCCACCTGCGGTACAGGAATAGTCATGCAGCAAATTTTTTTCTAAGTTCCGCACAACGGGTTGTTTTAGCGAAAGAACGGTGGCTGTTACAGGAGTAACCCGCGGTGTATTAATTATCGAGGTTTCGGGTGCAGGTAGGATTTTCAGTTGCCAGACTCCGCAAGTGGAGCGTCACGCCTCGTCGGTTCCTAGCAGGTGTGTCATAGGAAGTCATTCGGTGGTGGTGTGATCTGTGGGACCATCTGTCAGCTGGGCTATGGAACTCGGGGCAGTAATTAGTTTTCAACATAGGATTTTAATTTCACTTTGCCCAGGCTTGGTGGAAAATTGTGGATTTTAAAGCTGCAAACCCAAGGTGGTTAAATTTTTTTTTCTAAGACAACAGGAAGCTGACACTGGGGTATTGGACTCAAGTGACCCGCCATCCCTTAGAGTGTAAAGGAGAGTAAGAGGCACGAAACACTTGAATCGGACGGGGGGGACGAACTTCCTTATGATCATTGAATTGCTCCTGTTGTATCGCTCTGTATAGAGCTTCCTTATCCATCATAATCAGTAGTGAGTTCTCTAGTACACAGCCTATCTATACGACTATCGTTAGTATAAGACGATATTGTCAAACCTCCCTATAAGTATAATTATTAAGATTCTAACTACTCCACACCTACACACACACCAATTATGTGACACAACAAGGACCAAACAAACGTGAAAAAGTGAATCTATTGTATATTATTGGATATGGGGTCTGACAAACCATACAAGTTAAGTTTCTTGTTACTAGTTTATTTATCTAACTTAAAACATTGTTTACAAACACTCTGAAAACATATAGAAATCATCACTATAATCATGTTTTACAGACATAGGAAGATATAACCTCAAAATTAAGTGCCTATCCACCCCTTGTTGAAGAATAAAAAAAGAAAGCGATCCCAAAAGAAAGTTAATAGCGCCAAAAGGTAGAAAGATTAACAACACTAGGTTATAGAATAGGACAGTAAAAGAAAAGAACACAAGTTATCTTACTTAAGTTATTCCCAAGTACAAATAACAGTATTTGCAAAGGAGAATACCAATCAGGTGCGGTACAGTTTCACGTCAATACTAGGAAAATATCTCACTCCTCAAACTACTGTCATTCGTGGGCCACATCAATCCACGCCTTATACCTAAACTTGGTCGTAACACTCTCTCTCTTGAACCGATAGTAAACTCATTACCATGAATATGTATCATACATCTTTCCTCAGTTATCTCGCTTTTAGGCCTCCGGAAGTGGGCCCTCAGATCCACCTTCACACTAAGTATAATTAATCTTTTTATAATGGGGGGAGCCTTAATTTGGTGGTTGATTCTTGGATATTGCAATGTCACATCAACTAGTTCAGGTGTAGCAAAAAATAAACCGCGCTCTAGTGTTCACCAGTAGCCCTACCAACCCAACTCCACACTTAACACCAAATTAATCAAACCATAACCAAAATCATCATCATCAACCCAACACACCTTCAATCACATTTTTATCTATCCTCAACATCCCCCCACTCTAACAACACCATTCACCCCACCCCAATTCCACCCCCTACTACTCATACTTCTCCCCCATAAAAATACAAAAAAAAAAAAAAAAAACCCCCTCTTATCTCCAATACCCCCACATCACACAAAACCCCCCATTTAATAAACAACCAACCCTAACCCACCCACAACAACCCTTTCCCACCCCAATAAACTACAATATTCCCAATTCCAAAATTCAATCCCACACCCCCATACCATTTTCCTCCCTCCCTTTCCTCCCCCCTTTTCCCCCCAACAAACACTGTACCAACCTAACCATCTCTCATTCCACCAACTCCCCCCCTCATTTCCCACATTAAAATCACCCTTACAAACAACTTCCTCCCACTTCCCCAAACCCCCATGTGTTCCCCACACCAAACCACACCCCCAATCCTACCTTGTTACATCACAACAACACCCACACCTAACCCCAACCAACCCCAACCCCCGAGACCCACTTTTACAACTCCACCAACAAAATCTCAACTCAAACTCTTACCCATTAATTTAAATTCAATTCCCTCCATACCTCCCCCCCCTCCTTACAAAACCTCCCCCACCACCCTCCACATAACCTGTAACACCATACCTAGAACCTAGAATTATAAATGCTCGACTCCGACCGTGCAAACATTGTGGATTAACAGGCATATACACCCAGCCACACCTTGCTATCCACAAGGAACAGACTACCATCATCCCATTCACCCCCCCAACAATCCCACACACTCCCCCACAAAAAAATTCAAAACAATCCCCCCCCCCCACACCCCAACACCACATAGCCCAAACACCTACCCACCACTCAA
>JAMPIV010004402.1:0-69906 GCA_024509875.1 Oreohelix idahoensis | reverse complement strand
ATATCATCGCTACTTCAACAACCCCTCAAACACAGCTACAAATGGACATTGCCCATATCTAATCATTTTCCCAGTGACCCCGCTTCCTAATAACGAGGAACACCCCCATCCCCCCCTCCCCTCGACTTTTTATTCCTCGATTATAACGATATGTATAGATTTGGCCTTTTTATATCACAAGGATTCCCAGTTTAAGTTTGACGCCTACATGTACATGATTTTACAGTTTAAGTTGGATTTTAGTTAGCTAATAAAACATGTGGCCTTGCTGTGCGTCCTATCAACCTTGTTTATGCCTATTCTCCTAGCTAGGAGTATATTGGGCACATATCCTAGTAGTATAGCTATAGCATGATCTAAACGCGGGCTATTTTATAATGTTATCTGTTCTATTATCTGGAGAATTTAACAAGGAGTATAGTAATCGACTTCTTTATTTTTTCGAAAAAAAAAGTAAAAAGTGTTAATACACGCACTCGACACTTTCTATGTTTTTTGGAGTCTAAATGAATATGGTTTATATGAGGGTATGGTTTGTATATGTTATAAGGTATATGTTAGTAGGAGAACTGCCCGTAAGACTGGGTAATTTTATTTTAAATATACGAGTATTTATAATTTTTGTTATTGGATTGGTTTGTGATGAGGTAGGGATGTTATTATAGTATTGTGTTATGTATGTTAGATAAGGTAATGTGAAGTGAATGTTGTTTAATGTAGGGAAATGTAGAGTTAAGGGTAGGGTGTTTCGACTTACCGTAGTTTCGGTCCAACCAGTAGGTGACGCTTAGTGGGAATTTCGGTTTCTCCAGTCAAACCAGTAACATGTATTATAATTAGTTAGGTAGATTTAGGTCCAAGTAATATGTAACCGAAACAATCTTTAGGGTTTCTATTTTCCGAAGAATGGAAAAAATTAAGTTTAATGCGTAAATAAGAGTACTCCTGTAGAACAAACGCAACCAGTTTAAAAAACGGGATGGTGTGTGCAGTGAGGACTATCGGTGATGTCTCCTGTGGAAAGAGCTAATAGGTAATATAAAGCCTCCCGCCACATCGTCAGAGTGCAATGCCCCTTTCAGGCAAGGCTCTTCTTATTTTCTTGTTCAGTTCTTTGTAGTGTACCTTAAGAAAACAGAAAACACCAATGCAGATATGTCCAAAATTGCAAGTTAGCCTGTGCCATTATAAATAGTTAAGGGTTCACAAACACTTGATTATTTTTATTTAGATTTTGGTATTGTTTTAAAAACATGAGATTATTTGGCCTCTATTTTGGCGGACGTTGCGAGGCGGAGCCACGAGATTTTAGCGTTTAGTGGGTTAGTGCAACTGGCTTCCTAGCTGGGTGGATGGTTGGTCCATGGTTCGATCCGCAATTGTATAAATGTACAACCTCTTGGGAAGTTAAGGCGGGCCGGTGTGATGTGCTGAACCACCTCACAACTCCTATTGTGCGATGATGGTGAGGGAAGAAAATATGGGCCCCTAACACTCATTATTTACCAATAATGGCCCCATAATGAGGCCGTGAGGGGTTTGGGGTAAGGGAGATCCCTCGTTTTGGTCACGGTGCACTGTTCCCGTATATAAAAATGGTCGTTATATAATTATTAAGGAGTTAGCATAGGTCCCCAAATTAGGTAATGAGACCTTTAGTTCTAGTGGAATCCTAGTAGTATGTTGGTGGATCCACACGTTGGGAGTGGATTGTTACTGTACTGTTTTAATGGTTGTTGTTGGAGTATGGCTAGATTGCATAGGACTAAGTATGTAATTGATATTCCTTCATTTAGTTTCCGTTTTTAGAGAGTAAATGTTGCTTAGTAGGACGTGCTGGGTCCACTATTTTTGGGACGCTAGGATAAGGTTGGTTATTGAACTCAGTTGGATGCATGACCTAGGTAAGGTATGTTCATCGTCTCATCATGTCCATTGGCGCTCTCATTGCCAGGAGGGCGCCCAACCCTACTGGATGCTGGGAGTTCGCCTTACAGTTGAAGCCTAGCACTCAGGATCTCCTGAACTGCTCTTGATCAGTGGTTATTCTTTCTTTGTAAAGGGGGGATTATACATCCTGAGAAAGCGTTAGGAGAAAGATAGCAGTCAGACAGACTGGACAGATAGATATAGATAGCATAGAAACGGCCAGCAATATATAAGACAGATAGATCTCGAGTATGATTAAGTAGATAGGTTAAATTAGCAGGAGATTAGATGGTGGTAGGCATACAGGCAGGCAGGCAGATAGAATAGATTTATACATAGATTAAGATAGAGTAGACAGGATAGATCAGTGATAGAGTATGAAAGGTAGGTTTCTAACAAGCATTGCAGGTGTCGGTAAGGATTGACATTTACTAGATTTGACAGTATTTCAGACAGATTTTGTTTTTACGACAGATTGACGATATATTTGCATATTGGGAATTTAGATAGTTTCGGGTCTATTTAGATCTGTGTGAAATGGAACTTAACGCTACATACAACAACATACATACATACAACAACAACTAACAAAGATTCTCTCTGTATTTCACGAGTTCAGTACATAGTTAGAATAGTTAGCAATATTTGACTTTTGTCGGTATTGTAAGGTCATATTTTCTAAATTATGTTTAGCAAATGGACTTAGTTAGACTACATAAGATAGGATAGATTAGATTAGTATAGATAGATAGATAGGATAGATTAGATATCGATAGATAGACTTTAGAAGTAGATAGACTAGATAGATTCGATAGATTAGATAGATTACAGAATATGTTAGATAGGATAGATAGATAGATTGATAGATAGGTAGATAGATTAGATAGATAGAGATCGAGGATAGATACGATTAGATAGTATGATCGTTAGATACCGATAGAGGCATAGAGTAGATAGATAGATAGTTGATAGGTACGAGGAATTGATATGATTCGTAGGTTAAATAGTTAGGGATAGTATATAGGACTGAAAGGTAGGTTTTTACAAAGTATTTGAGATGTCCACGTTTAGGATGGTAGATTTGATTAGCGGTAGAAATTTGTTGACAAGATAAGACCAGTCAGATATAAGATGGATTGTCTTAGATGACCACACTAGATTAGAGGCCCCCCCCCCCCCCCCCCCCCCAAGTTAGATACCACCCCCCCCCTATGAACGAAGATAATAGGTTAGATAGAATTTAGATTGGAATAGCATAAGAAGATACGATAGAGCCGTGGAAAGGTTTATAGAGAGATAAGATAGATTAGATAGGTATATAGATAGGGAATAGAGTCTAGACAGACAGGACATAGATTTGGAGTGTGACAATGTAGATAATTGAGATAGATAGACTAGGTGAACAGAAGGATAGATTGATAGATAGTTAGGGCTAGTTAGATTGATAGAGTGTGGATAGATACATAGTTGGTATAGATAGATAGAAAGATAGATAGATAGGGGAAAGAGATAGTGTAGAATAAATAGTAGTGAAAAATAGATAAAATTCTTATACTTTTTAAGGTAACGTAGATTAATAGATAGAATGCGTATGTAAAATTTGTAAGATAAAGGTACAGGTAGAGGATACGTATACAAGATTTAACTCGAGAAATTTGAGTTTTTAATAAATAGTTGTGATTTTGTAAGGACTCTGTTAGGTATTGTAACCAATTTGTGGAATGGACCTAAAACCATATAAATGCAACCTGTGATCGTTGTTGTTATATGGAAAGATGTCGAAGTTATTTTAAGCTAAGAATATGAATGTGTAGACTTTCGAGATAATTTTCTGTGGATGTTCATTAAAAGTTAATGTGTGGATTTAGAATCAATAAGACGTTAGTACGTCTCATGAGAAGGGTCCTGTTCTCACTAGTTACTGATAGACTATTGGTCCTTTTACTATGTAATTTGTAGTGGTAGCTATTCTATTATTGTTATGGGGTGCTTAGGATGGTTAAGAGTAAGTAGATGGGGGTATGAAAATAGATATATTATATAGGATTAGTTTCTGGGTTACTGGCCACTCCTAGTTGGTGTTTAGATAGCATAGATAGATAGATTTGATAAATATTAGGTAATAGTATATAGAGTTAGGATTAATGGATTGCACTAGTTGAGTAGAAAGGATGGGGCGTAGAGAATGTAGTTTATCTATAGGTTTACATAGATGGCTAGATCTGAGGATGTGTTCTAGAGATTAGGAATTATAGGTAGGGTGTTTGATAGGGTGTTGAGAATACAGAAATGGTTTGATTAATAATAGTTTATAATGGTAAAATGGATAGAAAAGATGGTTTAATATCGCTTAACAGGGCGGTTGTCTTTTGAGTGTCTTGTTGATTATAAGTGGATTGTTTAGTTTCCGGAGAGTAGATAGTTTGTTATCCTATTAGTTTATGGTTGCTTTCTAGATGTTCTATGTACGAGTGGCGCTCTATGCTATTGAATTTATTAAGATATCGGTATTTTTTGATTTGTTATGTACAAGTATCTATCTACATTATCTATCCTCACCACTATTATGTTCTTAATTATGTTGATTTGCTCTAAACATCTGGATGTTTGACATAGACGTACCATGTGACAAATCGCGATGTTTCGTTCGTACTAGAAATGTGATCCATCTAATGAATTAGTTGATGGGATATCTAGTATAGGATGTCTCTCTATATATTATTGGTGCGACTTGATGTTATCATCGCCCATCGTTCCGATTATTGGGTTAGGGGGACTTTATCACTGTTGCTATGATGATGATAAGTAAGGCGAGGTAGGTACAAATCTTAAATGAGTGCAGGGATGGGGGGATCGAGGTGACTATCTTAGTGGGTGAGATGACGTGATGATCCGAAAACATGATTATGAATTAGTGGTGAGATGTTGTGTTACCAGAATGATGGTGCACGTCCTTATGTTGTGGTCTAGATGATGATTATGAATGATTTTAATCGATGAGTCAGTGAATCCGTAGTGAGTAGAATTGTGTCTCCAATAAACGGTAGAGTTATTTTACAAGATGGCTGTTGTTAACAATCAGTCTCGCTGAGTGAAACACGTCCGGTGCAGTTTTTAGGAATAGTATTCAGGATATAAGGTGTCTGGGCTGTCGGGTGGGGGGGGTGGGAGTGGTGTACTGAGTAAGTATTGTTAGGAGGCAATAAGTTGCTAGAGTTGGTTTGGGTATTATAGCTATAGTATTATGTTATAATTGTGGGTGTACGAAGGTATTGATCAGTCAGGTGTCTTTACAAACAAAATTGAAGGTAGGTAAGGGTGAGTTGTACATAGGGGTTAGATTTTATCAATTTCACGGTATAGGGCGAGAAGTACTTCGGGTATACGTATAAGAGTCGGTAGGTAGTTATTCAATGGACAGCGGGCGCGTGACGGGGGTTGCGTGGGAAAAGTCATGATAAGATTCCAGTAGAGACACTTCAGAGGACATAGGGGATAATTAGATATTTTAAACCATCTAGAGATGGAGGTCGACCTATTATGACCAAAGATGAGGGGGAGATGCCTTGTGGCTGGCATTGCTTTTGCCTAGCCCTGGGATAGGTTGTTTGGGATAGTGGGCAGGTAGAGGCTTCTAAGTTACTAGAGTGGGATGAGTGAGTGATGATTATTTGTTAAGAGTTCACGTGGGGTAGGATGGAGGTGGGGAGTGGAGGGTTTTGGGGAAACTGAGGGGGTTTTGTGTTAGTTTGTGGGGGTTTGATTCCCTAAGAGAGAGGGTGTTACGAACGTACTGGGAGAACGTATGTACTGTGCCTTGGTGGGTTGGGAATTAATCTGGTTGGTGCTGGGTTGGAACATGGGGAAAATAATTATGGAGGGAGATGGGGCGATGATAATGGGATGATTGGGATTGGACACTCGGTATTATTGTGGTTGTTTTTTACTTTACAGAATTGGTGAACTATGCTTATCTACATCTATTGCTTGCGTCAACTTGGTTGAACAGAGCTATGATTGTGTAAGTCAAGAGAGTCTTGTTAGTATTCTTCATAAACTGATTTTTTTATACTTCAGGTTCAAGTAAGCCTGTTTGTTAAAACCAAAAACACCCCTCCATGACATTACTATTGCGCGACCGTGATGAAGTAACAAGTCAATAATTGACTTCCCGTCCTTTGACTAAAACCCTTCTTATAATTAATATCGCGTTAAAATGTAAGTGTTTATTCTTAGAGTTTCACAAACCTTAGTACAGTATTGCGTGTCAAGTTTTTGAAAGATGCGTTAACGTGAGCATGTTTGTGAGCCGAGTGAAAATCGTTCTGAGTTGATGTTGATGTAAACGTGATCTGTAGGCCATGTGCTCTCGTTAGTGAGGTACTTATTTAAGTCCTAAAGGACAACAATCGGGGGGGGGTACTGGGGTTTGGCTTAATTGGTGGCTCGTATCTGAGAGATTTGAATCATAGTCTATTCTTTTGCCTTGTTGTTAGAAACTGTATGTGTGGATCTTCGAGTCCGCCACGAAAAACTAGTACCATAGCTCTGGGTCCAATTTATCCTATTTTCTAGAGTGGTCAATCCTTCCCTAGATCCACGAAAACCCGTACATCTATTTAATATGAGAAAAGCTGCGTGATCGAATGTTGTACTCCTTGCGCATCTTATTCTTACATATCTAATGTACTATAACAGTTTTTCAATACTAGTGCTTCGCTTTAGCGTGCAAGATTATTTGCGGTTCCTTTTTCAATTTATCAGTCCCGGTAGGTAATATTTATCTATGTGAGTAATCTAGTATCTGATCTAGTTGAAAATAAGTCTGAGTGGGTGCCGTAATCATCTTGATCTTTCTAGTGGAAGTGATCTATCTAGTCTATCTATCTGATCTATCCGTATGGACTAATTAGTCTAAGTGTGTGTATCTTGAGATTCTGCTCTTTATTTAGATCCTGAAATGTGCTATAACTTATCCATAGAGCTAAGATCGTGTTTATCTTCTAGTCTGTCTATCTATCTATGCTATCTATCTCTCTATCTATCTTAGGGGTCATTCCTATTTCTACACGAAGTGCGCTACGTTCAGCCTAGATACAAGGTCTATCGGTTATATAAGGATAAAAGTCATTTTTTAAACCCTATTGTGGCGTAGGAAAAGGTTTATTGATTTAAATGTGTAAAATATGTGTGATCTCGTCCCTGGCTTTGATCAGCACTATCACTTTGATCTTCGCCAAAAGGCCGAGAAGTGTTAAGGACACACATATGTGTCAATATAAGCAGGATCTTATGATTTGGTGCTTCTTTACTATTTTATGAAACATACGGGTGTTACGTTTTATTTTTCAAAAGACAACTTTGAGATTTCTCATTTACGTATTTATAAATGTAGGCCTATAGTAGCGTGTAGCAGCATAATTCTTACAAGACAGTGGGGAAAAGGCAGATCTGAAACTAGAAAGAGGTTTTTTTCTTTTTTCCATTTTAAAATATAAGCGGAACAAGCTTAGGTAAAATGACATACAATCTTAACTCATGGTTTTTTTTTTTTTTGTCGTTCGGTTGTTTCCCTTGAAAAGGAAAAGCGAAATTATAATTTTAGTTGCCCCAGTTATAAATTATATTGTGACACCACTGTCAATGTCGCCTATCCCCTGCATTCATGAATATTGCAGATCCTGCACTTTGCGACCGCAAGATGCTCACGATCTAAAAGAAATATACAAACAATTCATACATATTCTGTACGCGAGCGGGATTTTATTTATTAATAAGCTAGTGTTGCTTGGATCATGACATAATAAGCTGCACCATAAAAGCAAAAACTAAAACCAAACACCATAAACTAAAAACTGTACCGTTCAAACAAGGCCTGTGAAGTCGGAGTCGTAGAGTCAGTCGAGTTTTAATGGAGTCGTAGTCGGTAAAAAATACGCCTACTCCGTCTCCGAATTTTACGAGACTTAATTAAGTAAAGGCAAATCCACGTTTGATCCTAGCAATAACATTGTGATAACATTTCAAAGTAGTTGTTCATTATTAACTTAGTAAATTTTAAGCAACGGAAGTAAACGAGTACATTGTGATGTTTTTTTTAAATATTAAGTAAAAAACACACACAAAATCTTCTGCTGTATAAATTAGAAGGGGCATGAGTTCTATAAATTGTTCTCTTCTTCTTCTTCTTTTCTTCTTTGATCCTTCGCCGCCGACCGTCAAAGCAGTCAGTGGCCATCACGCCTGTTGGCGTCTTGTAGGGCAACAACAAATTGATTCCACTTTGCTCGGTCAGTGGCCATCCTTCGTACAGTGCCCCAACTCTGGTTCATTCTTTGCATCTCAGCCTCCACAGTCCTCCGCCAAATTGTTTTTGGTCGGCCTCTCTTTCGTTTTCCTTCAGGGGTCCATAGCATAGCTGTTCTTGTGATGGCATCGGGGTCTCTTCTGAGGACATGGCCAACCCAGCTCCAGCGTCTGCCAGCTATGATGGTGTGCATATCCTTTTGCTTGCTCCGAGTAAGCAGATCTTGGTTGGTGATGGTATTCGGCCAAAAGACTCCCGCCGTTGGTTTTTTTTTGTGTTATCTTAAGCATCCTGTGTTATGTGAAGGTGTTGTCCTGTTCCTGTTTCCATTTGCTGATTTCCTATACTGGATATGAGCTCAGAGTTTTTCGCTTTGTATAGTCCAGTGTGTACGTATTTGAGCGAAGAGGTAATTATGACTTGGAGTTGTGTCCCACCCCTTCTGAATAATTAGATCAAGGGATGTTAAAGCAAGCAGTTGAGGTTAATAATAAGAAATAATATTTCGCGAGTGTGAATGGTGGAACAATAATTAGTTATCTGTCCCCCCTGTAATCGAAAAAAAAAGAAAAAAAAAAAAAAAAAAAAAAAAAAAAAAAACCTCTCTCTTTCAGCCTATTCTCTACATGTTGATCAGTAGATTGAGTCAGACTGTCTAATATGATATATTTTAATTTTATATATATCTCCCCCCTCACATTTTACACACAACAATATTAGGATGTTAGGTTACGTGTATGTGCAGTTTAGACGCACTGACGTGGATAAAACTATTTTATTATAGACTATCGATTTATAGAATATTTGGGGAACGGTAGCTGACCGACACACTTGAAATAAGTTGTATGTAAAATTTTTATCTAACATGGGTAAGGAAAATTGTCCACAACAAATAAGTGTAGGTTGTGAGCTTATCATAGCACTGTATAATTACACATAGGTTAATGAATTACTAAATAGAACAATAGACCCCATAGTGTAATGTGATTTCCCCTATGATAGAGCCCACGATCCCGTTTTAGCCAGAAAAGTTATGAAGTTATAATAAGCCTCCCCAAAGAGTCACAGATATATAAGCTATGATTTCTATTGATTTTCTCCTCTATAGTTTTAAGACATGCGTTGATGTTAATTATTATACTATCCTAAGAGGGAAAATCAAGCATTTGGAACATAAGAAATACAAATTGCATATAAGAAATAAACTAATGTGATGCGTATGGTTTTTTGAAAGTTTTAATTTTGTATACAATAAAAGAGTCACTCTTTCCTGCTCGTCATTCCTATTCATAACAACATTGGTTCACTGACATGCTTGTCTACTTACAGACTGGGATTTTTCCCCTTTTCTGGAAACAATCTTTGGGACATACACACATACAGCACGCAGTAATATTTTTCGCCAATTGTTTAACCCCACAGCTTATCAAAAGACAGAATCAAATCCACTTGTTTCGGGTTTAGCGTTCCCTTGGTTTATTATTATTTGGATTTACTGTTTATGTCTCAAGGAAAAATCAGTTCAGCTAAGAGTTCCACTAAAGCTCACAAGGTCAGAATCTTGATGGTTTTCCAAGTAACTAAATTTAGGAATTTCAGAGATGGTTAACTTCACTCCAAGTTTAAACAATTGCTTTGTCACACCACAACGTGATTAAAAAAACGATTCGGAAAGAAAAGTTATGTGTTTGTAATTTTGTTTTCGCCACAGTGCTGTGAATATTCTACAATGAGAATTTTGTGAAGAATTTTAATGTGGCTCGAAGGCCCATGTAATTTTTTTTTTGTATTAAATTTCGTGAACATTGTACTCTTTTTCTTTCTGGATGCCAAATCATACTAGTGCCGAGACAGTTGTTTGTTTTTTTCGTGTAACTGGTAATCCCACGTATTTTCTTAAAGACATTTGATAAAAATGTTGTTTGAATTCTTGTGATTATTCTCTATATTTGATAAACCGCTGGTAGATGGTTGCGGACTGACCCTAAACTGTATTAAGGAAGAGAAAAGTACAGAATATCATCAACCATAATGTATTATCCACACATCCTATCCTACGCCTCACGTAAATTAATTATTCACCTTCGGTATATAACTTTAATGTTAGAGAACTATAAGGTTAGCGCTTGTCTCATTTTTCGTTAAAACTTCCGTGTGAATCGTAATCTTATAGTCATTACAAAAATCATTCAATCATCATGAATAAGATTTGAGAAATAACATATAAATATATTTCGTCATACTCCAATGTGATGTATCAGTGCATTTACTAGTTAGTTTAAAAATATTCTCGGATGGTTGCTAGCAATTTAATTAAATTTATTAATAGTGACATGAGTTTTTTTTAGTAGAAAAAGAAGAAATTTTAATGTATTTTGCTCTCCACTGTAACCACAGGTAATTAAAGGAATATAACTGACTTATCATTTAATCCCTATGCACAGAAAATTAAACTATGTAAGAAAATAACATTCGAATATAATTAAGCACTCGAACAAGTACTAGTGTATTTATACTTAAAATCTATTATCTATATATATCTATATATATATCTTATATAAAATATAATCTATATATATCTCTATATCTATATCTATATTAAAATGTATATATAATATACTATATTATTTTTATATCTATTAATTATTTTATCATATTTTTCTTTATCATCTATTTATTTTTATATTTTTATTTCAATTGAAAGTGCATATTACATGTTGATATTACTGAAATTGAGTCCCTTACTTTTACTTATGATTTGTTTTTTTGTAAACGGTGACATCTGATGACTGCCTATACTGTGTTCTGACATCTGTTGCTAGTCAGAGCTAACAATTTAGCCAGGATACTTGCCCAAGTACAAGCGCTGCTGGATTTGTGATGATATGTATGCTGTATTTACCCATATTGTGCACTGTGGCAGGAGTTCCATTGAAATAACTCAAACCAGGACTGTCCAGTTATCAGAAGACGGTCTAGTTATATTGCAGTTGCATGGTTTTTTTTGAGTTCACTCGGAGTTAGCAGTTATCTTTATCCTTAATCGCCATTTGCGGTGCTGCATCGGTGTGCGTGTTTTGCATGCTAAAGCATTCAGTAATCAGTTTCATCTAGTGCCAGGCTCCGGTGTGCTTGCTGTTTTGCGTTTTGCCTGGGGGGTGTTGCTTTGTACAGGTTATTTTCTGACGTGTAAAGTGTGCAGTAAAGTACTGCAGTAGCGTTTGCTAGTGTGCAGAGAGGTGTATTCAGTTAAACCTGATATATGCATCAGTTTGCACCTTTGACATAACACGGACAAACAAGTAGATGACAGTAGTGCAAACCAATGGCAGAAATTAAAAAAATTAATCCGAGGAGCAAAAAAGAGGAAATCCGCACCGCAAGTGCAGAACCCCAACTGCAAAGCAAAGACATACATAGACAAGTTACTGCCCAGAGTGTGATAAAAATAACTGGTTCATTAGGTCATCCCTTACTGAACTAAATGGGCCTTACCAAGTCTGAGTAGTTATAGACCAACCACATTCAATAAAGGACAAGTTGTTCATAACAATGTAGAGTAAAGTAGTATCAAGTTGGGAAAAAGATTTATGATTATAAAGTGTCCTTCTTTTTGTCACATTCGTGACCCACCTAACTGACCACCTATACATGCAGAAAGATTGGTTGGTGATCTAATTTCCAATTAAGTTAATATTTGTACTATGAGGGAAAACTTGAAGTAAGGTAAACCATACAGATCTCAGTAGTCAATCCGGTATGGACCTCGTTATCCTGTAAATAGTCAAAGAGGAACTCCCCCCCCCGCCCAAACAGTGGATTTTTCAGCTAACTGTTATTATTTTAAGATCCAATGAAGTATTATATACCAGCAGACCATATAGATATTAAAATGTAATTAGATACGATTGTAAAAATTATTTTTATATATAATTAGATGTTATAGCTCTTTTTCCAACTAGTAGGTAAGTAGAAGGGGGGGGGGAATGTGAAATCTAGTGTAAGTTATTTTTATTCCAACATAAATTTTTCACTAATAGTAAAATATATATGGATTTATTAAAACTTATTCCCCTTTGGGGGTTTTCAAATTTGTGAGATATGAAGAGTCCACGATGGAATGAAAATATGCACTTCTCTGTGTATCACATTGACTCTTCTTCTTCAGAAGGGTAATAAACATCATACCATGTTAGCACATTGTGTGTGTCTTAGAACCTGATCTAGTGTACTGCGCAAACAGTCAACATGTAATGCTGACCCAGGATACCGTTTACCTTGTCAGACAGGTCAAGCGAACATCGAAGTGATGTATAGTTCTACTGGTGTAGTTTGTGTTCATCATTTTGCCAAATAATAAACGTTCTTGTTATACTTTGGTGCTTCATCCTGTACCGAAGATTAGCTGAAGGGCTTGGACCCCTGGGACATGGCTCCTGCCTCCCCCTCCCTTATTCTGACACTGTTAATTAGAATCTGAATATTTAGTGGTGTGTTATCGGCTGTTTTCTCTGTAGTAGTGTTTACCAGGCATGTCATGTGCTGGTAAGGTTACTGCTTTCATTCTCCTATACGCAAAAAGGATTGGCGAATTCTTAATGGAGGCTCCAGGTGTGAGGCAAAGGTCAAACTCCCGTCTCAGGGGTTGTATATATCTGTGGCCATTGTTGATGTAAGTATTGTGTGAGCTGGGAGAAATAGCGAAATTGCGGGTACTGGAAGCGATTTTGATATCCCTTGATAATGTTAACACGCTTACACTCTCTTGTACTAAGTCAATGATTTTAGTCAACCCGCTGTTGACGTTGCTATGCTTTTATTATAATGGAGCCACTTGGCAGCGGAATACATAATTCAGTCTTAAAGTATGTTGACATAGCAAATCCTTTAGGAGTTGAATGTAGTAGTTACATTTTCTTGCGCATTCAATTTTAAATAGTCTCATTCAATGTTTGGCGGATATTTTCATAATCCCCTAATGATGACCTGAAAAAGCTATCAGTGGGGTATGCGTGGGTTGTAATGTTAACATACAATGAGTTCACTGGAACGAACCTTTTCTTTGGCTAAGTTTCTTCCAGTGATTTGGTTAAATATTTTGGTAACAAAGTTAAACACGTTGGGGTTTTTAATCTTAAGGAAGTTAATGAGCGATCTCGTGCCAATGTCCGAAGTAATAAGATCATGGTGTTCTTTTGGACTTGGATATAATGTTGACAGAATTCAACATGGCTCCTGTCCTGTGTTTTCGCTCGTCGCTCGCAGAGGGAGGCTGGAATAACTTATCAGCCACAAATAAATCATACCTTGACTAAATAGGTTTTTCTATAGTTTTTCATAAAGTCCCCTTAGTCAGTAGGTGTTGCTACCTACCTCCGACCTTAATGTGCTGATGTGGAACCTTTGTCATCTTCTTCAATCTATGCAATACGACCACGATGTCGAAAATAGATGTTTCATCTAGGTCTAACTATGGAGATCATCAAAGGCAAAAACGGGTCTGGCTTTACCTGGAGTCCGAATTCAAATGTAATGAGATACATGAGAAGAGTGTCTGACAGCACACATTTGCAGAGACATTCCTTCCTTATGAAAAATCATCCATAACTCACTTTAAACCTTTAACAGGACCAGCCCTTGAAAAGCACAGCCATTTTCTTCGGCGGCTACTTCGGAACTCATCACGACTTGTCAAGACAACTCATACTTCCGCTAGAGCGGCATACAAGAATATAGTCCTGCTTACTCATACAAAATATACAATATAGTGATCATGAATTTCATACTTGCACTAATTAATATGTAATACATTATGAATTCAGGGGCCATCATTATAACTTTATTAGCATATATTAATATTTTTTCAGGCCTCTATAAATTAAGTACAGATATAAGACCTAAAATCCAGGGCTTCTTGGAAATCAATATCAAGAACGATTACTCCTATAATCAAAAGTGTGACTCAAACATGGATTCTCTCGCTTTTACCATAGACAGCATTTTCATACACTAATGAATGACTGTCTATATTTTTCCATATTAAATAGCCATATCGATTTTTTGTAATATGTGCGTCAAAATATGCACGCAACAAACACGTCTACACGTACCACCAGCATTACAAACACCACATCTACACGTACTACCAGATATAAACCTTAAATCTACACAAACCACTAGGTATAAACATCTATAGTACCATCACATAATAAACGACACGTCTATACGTACCACCAGGTATAAACAACGTGTCAACACGTGTAGCAAAATTTGGTACTACTGTGACGTACGTCTAGTTCGACAAGTGAATTTTCCCTGATATGATGGATGATTTAAAGGGACTTTTAGCTTTTCATAACATTAGAACCCCTGAACATTTGTTGTAACTTTTCGTTTCGCCAGAGCGAACCGACCGGGACGCATTTAGTATGCGGCACGAGATCAAAGACACTGAGACGATCCCCGAGCAGCAGAGAGAGATGCCCAGTTTCTCGACAGGTATTTTAACATCTCCGCGCCCCCCCCCCCCCCCCCCCCCCCCCCCCCCCCCCCCACCCCCCCCCGAACACTCAACCGCTCGCAAGATGGACCAGAGCGACGAGAACAAAGACACTGGTGGAGATCTCAGGAAGGACGGGCGGCATGCTATCAAAGACAGTAGTGGTCCCTGAAACGATTTCGCATCTCGGTGTTAAGCACGGAACCGATCGCAGCCAGAGCGAACGGGGAAAGCTGACGCAAGCAGCCAGCGAAGATACGAGAGGCCAGGGGGCGGCTTTTTCTTTCGGATTTGGCGGTCAGATCCCCCAAACAAAGTTCATGAGATCAAAAAAATGAGCTGTCAAAGTTCTCCATGTCCCACTCATCTTGCATTCCAGTTGTAGAATATACAGATCACGTAGAATTAGAAATACACTTGCATCACTCGCTGGCCAGAACTTGGATAGAAGCAGCACTAGCGATATTTGAATATCTTGCTAGTAGATTATCCCTTGGATTTTCATTTATATTTGCAGGTGAATTCTATTTCTGTGCAAAATACGATATTGATCACCTTTTGCACAATCCCCAGCAATAAACGAAAAAAATCTTCAGAGTTTCCATACTCGGTTCTTAAACTTCCAGACAGTTTTGATGAGACATTTTTTTGTTTTTTAAAAGTAAAATCTTGGTTTTTGGTGGTCGGTGCGGCCTAGCTAACATAAATTACATGAAAGAAAAGCCTACCCAAGATCATTTGACTATTATCATCAATATAATTACAATCTGTAAGATATAAACTGGAAGATGAACAGTGCCAAGTAGCGATAGTTTATATACTGCTCTATTGTGAGAGATTATCCGATTATATACCTGACTGTGACTGAGCCTAGTTTTTCCTCTCTGGATTAAAAACTTTACCGGTCAGTGGGCTATCTCATCACACAGTGAAGGATTTATACCATCACCTCATTTTTTCACCCCTATGTTGAACTGCGTCAGTGCCATCCCATAGACTCGTTTCTTTAAAATAAACACAAGAAGAACTCTTAGAACTTCAAGTCCGGCGATAAAATAAGCGGGATAATTTGCTCTCAAGTGAAATCCTCGTCATTATATCTGGGGCGGCGGACATAGAAGGATTAGACAGTTTTACCTGTAAAAGAGTTTAAATTTATGTTTTAATTTTTAAGTTTAATTACTGTGTATATCATGCTAGGGATTGTCTGATGCTGAATTCGGATGAAGTGTGTGTATTGTGTATGTCTGAGTGTGGATCCGCACAGTGTGCATGAATGACAGGAGATTTAATTTTTTTTTTTGCAACAAACCATTTGTTAACTTGCCTACCGGGTAATACGTTTTTCTGTATACCCGGCTTTGTTCCTTTAGTGGGATAATTAGTTAACTCTGTTTCATCCTCTCCCCCCCCCCCCTTTTTCTTTGCTTAGTAAAGGGAAGACACCATTGGGATAACAGTATTTTTTTGTCTACCACCATAACTAATATTGTAACACCTCTTTCAGAGTAATTAAATTCACTGTTGGGTTACATTACCTATGCTCCTGATAACTATCACCTTGATATTTGCATTTTTCTGTACTTATGATAATTTTATGTAACACTGGATATTGTTTTTTTGTGATTTGATCTTTTAGGTTAATAAACATCATAAACTTATATCGGACTGTGTTGGAATACCCAAAAGAACAATAAATTCCTATTTGTTTAATATAGCTGTATCCACTTTGTCTGAGTGTTTGAAGCAACAAATCGGTGTGAGCGCAGACGTGTGTCTGGAAAACTGGCAAATAATTGTTTGACCAGGAGAGTGGAAGAGAAGATTGAGAGAAACGATTTGTCGTAAATAAGTCTGTCTTTACTCTCCTCCAGCACTCTGTGGAGCATCACATTTAATCTATACATTTCTATCACTGAGTTTCATCATCATTCTACACTCTAAACCGGACTACTATTTCTAGACTCTTTCTCTCAAAATAAATTTACGACAATATTTGGCTGGCTCGCCGGGATAATTTTGAGATTCATTTGATGCACACATATTTGTGGGCTGGTTCTGCATCTTGAGCTACATTTGAGGCATTCGCATAGCCGGGATAAAGATATTTTGAGTCTGATCTAAGTCTGGGTCTAACTAGATAGAGTGTGAGTGATCTGTCTTTGTAATTTAGGGAAATAAATAAATAAGTAATTACACCCCTAGACAACGCTTTTTAGTATTTGGGTCGTCCACAAAGCATATTTACAGGTTGTTTTCTTTCCACAGCAGTAGAAAGTACGGATAAACAAAAATAGTAGTTATTTAAATTATTCTCTGGCAGAGAAACATTACATTTTTCTTTATAAGATTTGCTGGGATTGCGTGATTGTTTTACAGTCACTAAAGGGTTTTTGAAGTTAAAAGAGTTGAGCTTAGCTAAAGACGCCTTCTTCTGACTTTTTAAGTCTAGTTAACAACGTCTCTTCTCATATAATTGACTTCAGGGGGAGTTTTTTATAGTGGAGAATTAAAATTTCAGGGAAAGTTTTTTTTTTCCTTTAAATTGTTTTAATATAAATTTTTCTCTACTGTTAGTAAGAGTAGATTCTTTTCTAGTGTAACTTACCATTTTAGTGGCATAGTCGCTTGCGTTAAGAGTCTTAAGTGACAATAATAGCAGCGATAAGTTAACACATTTAAGGTAGGAGGTAACTCAAGTAAATTTTTTACTTTGGTTTTTTCTCGTAGCGGTTCCGAGTTTCTTCCCCTTCTTGTTCCATCTTACTATTCTCTAGTCTTAGAAGCATCCAGTTCTTTGGTATGGCAGAGAGAATTAGGATAAGATCCATTTTAAGACAGGAGGCGAAGGACTCAGGATTAGAAGGAGAAGCCGCGAACCTGTTTGTCAACAAAGAACTTGAAAGATATGATGCGGACCAACAGAGAGAAGAAAATAGGAAGAAAGAAGCGGACGATCGTCAATTGGAGCAGAAGAAAATTGAGGCAGAGATGGACGCCCGCAGGGAAAGAGAGAAAGAGAGACAACGCGAAGAGAGAGACAAGGAAAGACAGCATGAATTGGCGCTTAAGGCTTTAGAGAGTCGGAGCGCCTCTACTTCGAATAACGGAGAGCCGTCTTCGCCCCAGTCGCAGTCAATGGATCTCTCCAGCACTCAGTCTGCCCAATTAACTGCGATGTCTTTTGCTTTAGAGTCTTTTCCTAGTCCCAATGAGAAAATTGACAGCTATCTAGAAAAATTCGAGAGGCTCGCAAATCTGTATGGGTTGGAGAGTTCCCGCTGGGCACTTAAAATCTCAACGTCACTGAAAAGTACTGCTTATGACGTATATACAAAGCTGGGAACCAACCAACATGATTACGACATGCTGAAAAAGGCCTTGCTAGAGCGGTTTGAGATGACCGCCCGAAAATTTCTGCAAATGTTCAGAAACAGCCGGAAAGAGAGCACGGAAACATTCCCGCAGTTCTCTTCACGTCTCACGGGCTATTTGACAAAGTGCATTGAATTATCTGACCTACCTCTTACATATGAGGGACTACTTGAACTTGTTCTTGTGGAACAGATAAAGTCAACTTTGTCAAACGAAACCTGTAGATTTTTGGCTGAACAGGGCGCAGTCAGGCTTGAGGACATACTCAATAAGGCAGAACGCTATACCAATGCAATGGCCGAACTTCCCAGCACTAAACGTAAACCCACAGATGAGCCATCTCGTAAACAAAATATAGAGCAGTCATCCTATTCCTCTAATTCCTCTCAGAATTATAACCAACGAGAAAATAATACCCAGAGACCTCCCCAGGAAAAATCGAAATTCTACAAAACCCGATACCCCCCTAACAACAATTCTGATCAACCCACCAAGCCTACGTGGCAGCGCGGCCACCAAGGTCAAGGAAAAGGGAAGACCCCTACACCAGGAACGTCTGATCAGGGCAAACAAACCGGTCCAAACTGCGTCGGATGTTTGCATACAGCCTCGAAAGGTAGAGTCAATGTCAGTGATTCTCAACTCGAGGAACTGTAATTTTGAATGGTACCTCAACTACTTGTCTCTTTGACACTGGATTAAGCTTTAGTTGTATTGTTGCTAGACACCTAGTCAAACCAGGTCAGGAGACAGAGGAAACCGTCAAACTCAGTGGAGTTTTTAAGAGTGACGCACCCAGGACGCTTCCTATCGCACTGGTAGAAATACGCTCTGATTTTGTCAGAGGTGTTATTAAAGCGGCCATTATGGATGATCCTATCTACCCAGTTATCCTGGGATGTAGATATGTGTTTATTGGGAGACCAAAGGAGCCGATTGTGGCAACGGTAACCACAAGAGGGCAAGCCAAGAAGGAGAGGGAGCCTGCGCCAAATTTGTTGCCGAACGAACTGAAGGAGGCGCAACAAAAGGACCCTACTCTGGAGCTCTGCTTTAAAAAACTGCCCATGGCTAAGGACCCCAGACACAACGGAGACATCTTTTCTAAGGATGGCGTATTGTATCGTAGAACGGGCAACCCGGACACGGGGAATAACCAGCTCCTAGTACCGACGCAGTACAGAAGCCAGATCTTAGAAATGGGGCACTCTCTTCCCTTTAGCGGACATATGGGACAAAACGCCACTATTCAGCGAAAAAAAAACCACTATTGGTGGCCAGGAATGAACTCTGACATTATCAGGTACGTGAAATCCTGCGCTCAGTGCCAACGGGTAGCACCAAAGCACTTGACACCCCCAGTACCTATGGGGCAAATGCCAATAGTATGTACTCCATTTGAACGGGTTGCTGTCGACATCATTGGACCCCTGGAAAGGACCAAAAGAAAGCATAGGTTCATCCTGACTTTAGTCGACACTTGCACAATGTGGGCCGAAGCTATACCGCTAACATGCACAGATTCCAAGCATGTCGCAGAAGCCCTCGTGCAAATTTTTACATGGTTGGGATTCCCTCAACAAGTTTTGACGGACAATGGATCCCAATTCCGTAGCCTGTTAATGGAGGAGATCTTTAAGATCTTGAGGGCCAAACATATCCACACAAGTCCCTACCATCCGGCCGGAAATGGGCTCGTGGAACGTTTTAATGGTACCCTATCACCATGTTACGTAAGGTGGGTCAGGAGAAACCGGAAGACTGGGACCTATATATATCGGCTGCCTTATTCGCCTACCGAGAGGTACCCCAAGCGTCTACGGCAGAGGTCGGCAAACTACGGCACGCGTGCCAAGCGTGGCACGTGGAATGATTTTCAATGGCACGCTGAGTGAATCAAAATACTGTACAGTATATGATCTCATTTTTTTAAAATTTGAATTTTTAATTAAATAGAAGCATATAATTCTTTTAAAGCTATACCTGTTTTTACAACCTTCAAAACGAAAGTTTTTAGACATCGGAGGTAAGAATGTGCTATCTGATGCAAACTAAAGGCCTGATCATACTACACTGCAAGTAAGTCTTCGTTTTACGGACCGTTTCCGAGAACAAACATTCTTCAACGAATTTCAAGGGGAGTGGTTATACTTTGCGGCACCCGCTTGTCAGGCGTCTACCTGCTACCGTAGTTTGCAGGATGAGATTCTTGAAAAGAATCCCAAGCAAATTTTGACGGGCAAGCGGAGACGTAATATCATAATTACGCAATAGTGTCTGGCTAGCGCCTGGATGAGCGTATTTATTTCGTTTTCGCTCGCAGTTTTTGACTCCCAGTGTGAGTTTGGAGCAACAATGACTGACCTCGACGAAGTTATATTTCCGTCCTATCCTTTCCCTCTCTCCCGACTACCACCACCTCTACAGTTCTCTCAGCTGTCGCATACTCATGCCCGTACAGTCCGTTGACCGCAGCACAAAAGTTTGTGTTGTTATTAAGTAATACGGTGCCGTTAAAATGACTCAAAAAAGACAAAAAACTTGATGTACGCTCGTTTCAAGACTTTTGGACAAACGAATATGGATTCATACAACAAAAGGATCGTGCTTACCGAATGTAGTTACAAAAATTGCACAGTGTGTGGCTTCGAAGGGCAAACCTTTCACAGATGGAATATACATCAAGGAAAACTTTTTTGAGCAGTGCTGAAATTTTGTTTAGTTGATTTACCAAATAAAGAAACAATAATGTCTCGGATTCGAGAAATACCGGCTTCTGAGAGATCAATCGAGAGGCGCATAACTGATATGGGTTATGAAAATGTACCCACGATAAAACAAACAACAGGGTTTCACAAATGGAAAATTTAGTGTCGCTCTTGACGATAAGTGTCGATGTGAATTTAGCATATAGTTGCGCGATATTGTGACAACGACCATATTTATGAAGAACTGTGCTGCTTGATACCTTTTGATGGTACAGCCAAGGGAGAGGACATTATAACTGCATTTGTAAGCTATTTCGAAAATCAGAACATTAACATAAATAAAATATTCTGTGTTACTACTGATGCCGCCACTGCATTTGTTGGAAAGAACAAAGGATTTGTTAAACTTCTTGAAGATCGTATTGGACGTCAAGTATTGAGCTTCCATTGCAATATACACCAGGAGAGTATGTGTGCGAAGATTTCGTCACTATCTTTGAACTCTGTAATGGAAACTACACAAATCAACCATATGGAAAAACATCCACAGCTTCGCTACAGTTTATGGAGGATAGACTGACTAGCAGAGTCGGCTAAAACAAATGAAAAAATTAAGAGGGAGAACGAAGGAATACCCCATGTAGAACCAAAGAATGAATAACTCAAGAGGCAGGCTCAAGCGAACTAACTTTGTCGCCCAAGCAAAAGAAAAAATTAACAATAATACCATACTAGCTAGCTCAGTTGCAAAGAAAATCCCAACAAGCTCAACTATCCCACTGTGGAAAATAAGATGCTTTCCTGAGTTAAAATCTGATATTCCAGGCATTGAAGGTAAGGGAACACAGACAGAAACACAAAGAAAGTGTATAGCAACCAAGTATATTGACCAAAGATTTCCAGCGAGCTTTGGACACATGCATATACTGATGGTTCGGCAACAAATGCAGTTGAAAAATGGGGGTGCCGGCATCCTCATAAAATTAAAGAATAGAATTCACTCTATGGCAATTGCCACTGGAAAATACTGCAATAACTTCTGTGCTGAAGCAAAAGCCCTGAAACAGGCAGCTGAAACTCTTATTGAATGCAAAGCACAGGCAGAAAAACAGATAGTAATCTTTTCAGATGCCCTCTCAATAATATCAGCGCTGAAGAGCCACCAAACTCGAAGATTAAAAGATCTGATAATCTCCCTTGAAAAAAACTGGCCGAATGCTTCAAGAAGTGCACTATCCAGTGGATACCAGCCCATTGCAACATACCAGGAAATGAAGAGGCAGATAGACTTGCTAAAGAAGGAGGTGCCTTACAGCAAAATGATATAGAGACAACTTACGCAACGGCAAAGACCACTATAAAGGCTACATTCAAGTCCAAATGGGAAAGAGAGCACCCGGGACATTTGAAAAATGACGCATATCATCAACTATCCAGAAAAGAACAGGTCATCATTTTTCGACTGCGCACTGGGCACAACAGATTGAGATACCATCTGTACCACAAATACAAAATTGGTGCAACAGATCTCTGCACCTGCGGTACCAGCCAGATGACAGTCGAACACCTGCTGCAGTACTGCCCAACCTACAGTAATGAACGGGGTAGCATATGGCAACAACCTACTTCTGTCAACGAAAAACTGTTTGGAGATGTCGGGAACCTTGAGTTGACTGCTGCCTTTATTAGAGTCATAAATGTGGAAGTCTGAAGGCGAACGAGGAAGAAGAAGAAGAAGTAATGGAAACTGTTGTCAAGATAGTTAACTTCATAGTTTCTCGCTCTTCATTGACCCACAGGCAATTCAAGTCTCTTCTACAAGAAATGGAGAGCGCATGTGCGGACCTCCCGCTGTACAGCAATGTTCGTTGGCTTATTCGAGGTAATGTTTTAAACAGATTTGTATCATGTCTAGAAGCAATCAAGGGGTTTCTTGATGAAAAAGAACAACATTTCCCGGAACTGAATGACGAGGACTGGCTGTGCAAGCTGGTGTTTCTGGCTGACATAACTACAAATCTGAATGAATTAAACTTGCGTTTATAAGGGCAGGGTCAAACAGTACTTGATCTTTTTGAGCACTGGAAAGGATTTGCGTCAAAATTAGACATATTTTGCAGAGATATTACCACTAACACATACAAGTACTTTCCAAACGTAAAGGCTCATTCAAATCGATTTACTGTCAACAGAGATGAGCTTCAGAAGTACGTTGAAGCGCTCAAAGGAGAGTTTGCTAAACGAGGTCAAGACTTAAAATTCACGGGCCCATGTTTTCTTATCTCATCAAGCCCGACTTAATAGATCATACTAACATCCCATTTGACCTATTTCTTTTTGAGTGGATGGATGTTGACAATTCTGAAATGCAACACTTCGAATTCAAGGCATCAGAGTTATGGACGATAACATTTGTAAAATTGCGAAAAACTCTGGAAGGAAGCTGCTTAGAAAAGTCAGCTGCCATCCTCAACTGCTGGACATCCCTGTCTGAAGCGTTCACCTGTTTGAAGAAAGTTGCATTTGCTCTACTTTCGGCTTTTGGGTCAACTTATACATGTGAGCAAATTTTCTCACACATGAAAGCTGTTTTAAGTCCACAGAGAAGTCGCCTAACACCTGTGCATTTAGAAGCCTGTGTGAAGCTGAAATTGACAAAATACACACCTGATATTGAACAATTAACCAAGGAGAAGCAAGGACACGGGTCCCATTAATTGATTAATGACTCAGATCAATAATAATCAATGATTTCTCATATTAAAATTTTAACAACGTGTTTTATGTTTAGTTTATTTAACTGTTTTGTTCTTCAAACTGTTGGACTTTCTGTCTTAACAAAATATACATATGGCAATTTTATTATAAAGTTTCAAACTAATGTGTTCAGAACTTAAATTTTGCAAAACATAATATTTGTATTGATACTTGTTCCTATTTATATTGAATAATCTACAAAGAATAGAATAGTTATTTAATGTATCGGAAACATGTTAATACAGGATCATTTTTAAATTGTTTCAATAATTGTTGTTTATAAAAATGTGGTGGACTTAGGTTGGCACGCTGAGTGACTTTGCAACATTACTTCGGCACGACACTACTAAAAGTTTGCCGAACCCTGGTCTACGGGATTCGCGCCAGCTACACTTTTATTTGGCAGACCTATTAAGGGGCCACTAGAAGCCTTACTTCGGTCCCTGACAGACCAAAAGGCTGACGAGACAGTCGTCTCCGCAAGCAAGTATGTATCTGAGCTCAAGGAAAGGCTAAAGCTAGGATGGGATCTAGCTACTACCAACCTTAAGAAATCCCGCGCTAAAATTACTAAAACATATAACAAAGCTGCAAAAGAGAGAGAACTACAACCAGGGGAGAAAGTTTTGTTGCTACTTCCAACCGGAAGCAATAAACTTCGCATCGGATGGCAAGGGCCGTTTACCGTCCTTAAAAAGATCTCACGTACCAATTACAAGATCTCCATCAAAGGAAAGGACAAGGTCTTCCACGTAAATCTGCTTAAGAAATATTTGGAAAGACCGGTGCTATCCTCCGAGCATCTCCTGGCTGTCGCCATAGCAACGGAAGACGAGGAAGATGGTGATGGTTGCATGGAGTATCCATTGCAACCCACAGAATCCTTTAAAGATGTCAAGTTCGGCGACAATCTCTCACCAGAACAACAAACAGAAACCAGGGCTCTACTAAAACAGTACAGTGCAGTCTTAACGGATGTACCTGGTCGAACAAATCTCATCGAATTTGATATGAAATTAACAAACGAGACCCCTGTTCGAACCAGAGTTTACCCCATACCGTACGCTAAAGCTGATGCACTTCGCGGAGAAATAGACAATTCACCAAGCTCAGCAAAGCAAAGATTTTCTCCAAGATTGACCTCAGTAAAGGTTATTATCAGATACCAGTCAAGGAGGAAATTAAACCTTTGTTAGCTTTCAGCACTAGTGAAGGACATTACACATTTAATGTGATGCATTTCGGATTGCATAACGCACCAGGAGTGTTCACCACGATGATGAGGAAACTTCTAGAACCTTTGCAAAGTCCCCATATCCATAATTTTATGGATGACATATTAATTGCATCGGAAACCTATGAAGAACATATTGCTACGGTTGCTATGCTCCTCAGGAGACTACAGGAAACGGGTCTCACAGCCAGACCTAGCAAATGTCTCATCGGGTTTGAACAGTTAGACTTCCTGGGTCATACTATTTCTCACGGATGCAGTTGGCCTATTAAGAAGAACGTGGAGAAAATAGCTGCAGCCAAAAGACCCCGAACGAAGAAAGACGTACGTTCCTTCCTATCATTATGTGCATATTACCAGAAATACATCCAGAACTTCAACGGACTGACAGCACCTCTGACTGACCTCACAAAGAAAGGTTGTCCTGATAAGGTCATATGGGATCAAAAGTGCGAACACGCGTACAGCACTTTGAAAGGACAGTTGTCTGCATACCCCATTTTGAGGTTGCCTGACCTCAACAAACCTTTTGTATTACGGGTCGACGCGTCAGGTCAGGGCATCGGGTCAACACTGCTTCAAGCCGATGACAGTGACCCAAACATGCTATTTCCAGTTGCCTATGGCAGTCGGAAATTAAATAAAGCTGAACGGAACTACAGCGTAGTCGAAAGAGAATGTCTCGCTCTGATTGACGGTATCAGACGCCACCATGAGTTTCTCTATGGTACATCTTTCACGGTGCAAACAGACCACGCTCCGTTAGCATTTCTGGGTGCCAATAAAGAATTTAACGCAAGGATCATGCGTTGGGCGCTTCTTTTAAGCGTTTATTCTTTCAAAGTGGAATTTATTCCGGGAAGACAGAATGTCGGGGCTGATTTCCTGAGTAGAAACTGGTCTACAGAGGAAGAAGAGCAAACTGAAGATACCACTCATCCTAAAATCACCAATCAGGTCACCTCCATTGTCAAAAAATGAAACATGAAAAATGGTTTCATGTCTAAAAGTGGGGACGATTGTGACGTACGTCTAGTTCGACAAGTGAATTTTCCCTGATACGATGGATGATTTAAAGGGACTTTTAGCTTTTCATAACATTAGAACCCCTGAACATTTGTTGTAACTTTTCGTTTCGCCAGAGCGAACCGACCGGGACGCATTTAGTATGCGGCACGAGATCAAAGACACTGAGACGATCCCCGAGCAGAGAAGCAGTTTCTCGCAGGTATTTAACATCTCCGCGCGAACACTCAACCGCTCGCAAGATGGACCAGAGCGACGAGAAGAAAGACACTGGTGGAGATCTCAGGAAGGACGGGCGGCATGCTATCAAAGACAGTAGTGGTCCCTGAAATGATTTCGCATCTCGGTGTTAAGCACGGAACCGAGCGCAGCCAGAGCGAACGGGGAAGCTGAGCAAGCAGCACGAGATGAAGATACGAGAGGCCCCGAGGGGCGGCGTCTCTCTTTGGATTTGGCGGTCAGATCCCCCAAAGTTCATGAGATCAAAAAAGCTGTCAAAGTTCATGTCCCACTCATCTTGCATTCCAGCGATCACGTAGAAATACACTTCATCATCGCTGGCCAGAACTTTAGAAGCACTAGCGATATTTGAAATCTTGCTAGATTATCCCATGGATTTTCATTTATATTTGCAGTGAATTCTATTTCTGTGCAACGATTGATCACCTTTTGCAATCCCAGCAATAACGAAATCTTTCAGAGTTTCCATAATAGGTTCTTAAACTTCCAGACAGTTTGATGAGACATTTTTTTAAAGTAAATCTTGTGGTGGTCCGGTGCGGCCTAGCTAACATAATTACATGAAAGAAAGCCTACCCAAGATCATTTGATTATTATCATCAAATTAAATTACAATCTGTAAGATAAACTGGAAGATGAACAGTGCCAGTAGCGATAGTTTATATACTGCTCTATTGTGAGAGATTACCGATTTACCTGACTGTGACTGAGCCTAGTTTTTCCTCACTGGATTAAAAACTTTACCGGTCAGTGGCTATCATCACACAGTGAAGGATTATACCATCCCCTCATTTTTCACCCCTATGTCGAACTGCGTCAGTGCCATCCCATAGACTCGTTTCTTTATAATAAACCACAAGAACTCTTAGAACTTCAAGTCCGGCGATAAGCGGGAAGATTTGCTCTCAGTGAACCTCGCATTATCTGGGGCGGGACATAGAAGGACTAGACAGTTGTCATACGTCAAGAGTTAATTATTGTGTTTATCATTCTAGGGATTGACTGATGCTCCAACTCGGTAAGTGTGTGAGTATATATGAGTGTGGATCCGCACAGTGCATGAACGACAGGAGATTTAATTTTTTTGCAACAAACCATTTGTTAACTTGCCTACCGGGTAATACGTTTCTGTATACCCGGCATTGTTCCTTTAGTGGGATAATTTGTTAACTCTGTTTCACCCCCCCCCCTTTTTTCTTTGCTTAGTAAAGGGAAGACACCATTGGGATAACAGTATTTTTTGTCTACCACCATAACTAATATTGTAACACCTCTTTCAGAGTAATTAAATTCACTGTTGGGTTACATTACCTATGCTCCTGATAACTATCTATCTTGAGACTGGGTTTATCTTTATCGAATACAAGCGGGAAGGGCTTAGTCGATACCAATCTTCTTCACCCCCTCCCTACCTTGATATTTGCATTTTTCTGTACTTATGATAATTTTATGTAACACTTGATATTGGTTTTTTTTGTGATTTGATCTTTTAGGTTAATAAATATCATAAACTTTTATCGGACTGTGTTGGAATACCCAAAAGCCCAATAAATTCCCTATTTGTTTAATATAGCTGTATCCACGTCGTCTGAGTGTTTGAAGCAACAAATCGGTGTGAGCGCAGACGTGTGTCTGGAAAACTGGCCAAGGGTGAAGAGACAGCTCGGTTGGTCTTGCTTTGAAGTTGACGTTGGGCTGAAATATTTGCGTTTCGCCTAAGCCGTACAGCATTGGGAAAGTGTAGGAAGGAGCGAATATATGAAACAAGGCCGACTTTAAAATGTGCATTGGCAGGAAAGAAAATCTAAATCTACAAGCGCAAGCTTGGTGGAAAGATATTAAAACTGTAATAATTCATATAAGGAGATAGAGAATGAGTGATTTCCAAAAGGGTATTATTCAAATGTAAGTAGTTTTAAAAATAATTAATATTTTTCATAGTCATCACATATGCTAATAGTTAGCTCATGATCTTTAAAAATTTATTATAAATTCATACCTCAACGGAATTCGATAAAACTTGGATAGAATGATGGGGAAAATGAAAGGGTACCTAGGAAGGAAGGAAAGATATAAGTGTGTAGTGAAAAGAAGAGAAAACAGCCGCCAGAGTGAGAGAATGGAAGACAGTATCTGCAAGAAAAGTTCTTTCACGCTGCATGCAGGGCAGATATACTTCGGCAAATACAGCCTCACCGTGCGCTTATTAATCCTAGAGGGTATGTAGGTATATTAAAGATATATGTGTGACTAATATCATTTTATTTCAGATTTTGTTTACGATTTGATTGTATTAGACATAATAAAAAGTTATCTTCTTCTTCGTTCGCCCTGAAAAGGACGGTGGTTGCGTTGTGTCTGTTTACGCCTAAGCTGTGATATCTGCACCTTTCGGTCGACACATCCGACTTCAGCACGGCATTTTAGGGACCGGGTTTGCCTTCCCATTTCGATCCGCACTCGCTCAGCCAGACTGCACTGCTGCAGACTGTTTCCAGGACCACCACGAGGAGGTGGAGTGCGGTCTTGACCAGTTCTGGTTCTCTGGTCCTGATGCAAGCAGTACAGCTATGGGTCGCTGACTGCATTCACTATTGCTGCATCTTGGGGTCCCTAAAAAGGATATACAGGAAGCCAGTGACGCTAACCAGAGATAACCTCCACCGGCATTGTCAGGAAGCATAACAATTAATTGGTTAGCCAAATATATCATGGCTAGTTCTTGCCTGGAAGCTTACGACATACCAGCAAGTACATAAATGACTTGGCATCTATAAGTGGAAGGCAAAGGTTATATCATACTTATGTATCATGTGATGTATTCCTGTATTTTGTTATGTTCTGCACAGTAGACACTATCTTATCATGCTATCTCTGTAACATACTACCATGAATCATTCATTTATATGCAAACACTGAAGACATGGTCGCCTCATGAACATCAGTAGTGGATGAGCTTGTTGGAACACCATAGCCACCTGGTACGGGTAAATTTTAAGAATGTTTATTATTTCATGAACCGTCCTCCCGACGTCCTGTGGTAAGAGTGCATTAGACTTCAGGCTTGACACTCCTTATTACAGTGGCCTGCTGAGTACCCTCCAGGGTTCTCCTTGCATATTCCGTTTGAGGAATTATAGTATATATTTAAGATATGGCCAGTCACACACAACCTCCCTGGCCCGCACCTCAGGTACTCAGTAACAAGGCCTAACTTCTTGGCACGATTCACAAATATTTATTAACACAATACTCCACTTGAGTAGGGTATGACATCGTAGCTTTTTCTAGCACATGTCTCTACTGTCCTTGATTCTGATACTCTCAGTTTTAATGGAACAGTCAACTTACGTGCCCAAGAATTCCATACACACAGCTAAGACTAATCTGACATTATACTGTTAGATGAAAGCATAAGGCAGTGATGGTAATCGATCTTGCAGGTGAAATATAAAGATGCCCAAAGGCAATTAACACATTTTAAAAGCAGGTCCTACTGGACACATTCCATGCATACTGGTCAAACGACACAAGCAGACTGCCGGTTAGAGACGCTAGCTTGTCCCAAATCAAAACTGACGTCTGCTGTCAATTCAAAGCAGGAGTCAAGACGTCACTTCCTGCAACCACGGGATACCGTGTGTAAACAATATATATCAGGAAGTGATCGAATACAAAACATGATATGATATTTACTCATATCATTTACCCCCCCACCCCCCCCCCCCCCCCCGGATTAAAATAATGAAAAGGAACTTTTTATTATTTTTATAGTACAATCTTACAAGGTCACTGGAGAAACCATATGACAATATCCAAATACTCAACTGTCATCATTATGATAGCACCTAGAGGCGTGCTCCATAATCGACAATTTAACACACAAGGTGTGGTATTTAGTAATAACATAACTAAACCCATTATCGTTAGCAGACGCTCTTTTGACACAAATGTGAGGTAACTACATTAATTAGAAGGCAGTGAAGAAAAGTCAATATGTCAGTCATGGCACTCACACAGCATACCATGTCAACAAACGCCCTAAGTCGTGTCGGTATGTAAGTCTACCTATCTATCAAATGAAATGCATAATAAGCAATCAAAGACAGAATAGAACAAATGAGGCAGACAAGTTAAAATATAAGTGGTGACTGTGACAATATGTCAAAATAATTATTAACATTTGTATGTATGCAATGTCATGTGGTGAATGACAATGTTAATGAGATGTCATATGAAGATATATTACTTAATATCTACACATATGAAAGATATAGGTTATACTAAGTGTAAGCACGAGTGTAATTCAATTCATATAATGATACACTAATGAAGCAATGTAATATCACTAGTGTTATTAAAACTGGTCATGTTAGACCATACACAGTTCTTCCTGTAGAAGTATTTAAAAGAACCAAAGTTTCAGTGAGTCACTAGTTCGCACAACATTGTTATTGATCCTTAGTTAAGTATATATGGCGGAAAGAAATAGTTCATTGAAGAAAAATCCAATTTCCATCTATGTTGGTTGTCGATGTTTGTCTTCCATGCAATATCATGTGCAGCACAGATACTATTGTTCATTCTGTACTTGAGAATTACATAAGTATGTTAAAATATAATTTCTTGGTTATGTCCCTTTTTGAACTTTGTAGTCAGTAATTTTAGTTACTTCCCTTTTTACACAACGTTTGAGACAGTTAATTAGTGCAAAACGTTTTGGAAAATGCAGCAAGTATCTGAATTGCACCGACTTGGATTGTCATACTGCCAAAAGTCATTGTACAACGTGTATGAAGTAGCGAAGTATTGTTCTTGAGCAATTGCATTAGACATCATATGACGAACGCTTGAATATATATCTTGATTTTGGATGGACAGTAATTCATCATCATCATGTTGCTTGGCATAGTGTCTCTAGTTTTTCAACCGGTTTAAGTGCATGACGAAGCAATGTGGCTGTAATATCTGAAGTATGCAATATATGAGTTAAAAGAAGGCATGTGCCTTAGTTCATGATGCTACCTTTGCGAAATAATTCCTGACTTGTCCCAAAGGAAGTAGTGTTATTATTGAGCATCAAAGTTGGATTGAAGCAGCATTTGCGGAGACAACTGGCGATAGCGGATGCTTCATGCATCTGGATAGAACATCGGCCATCACGTTCAACTTTCCTGCGATGGGTTTAATCTGGTAATTATAGGGTTGAAGGGCCAGTGAGGCACGCGCTGCTTTAGCATTCTTGAATCTCGCTGTTTTCAGGTAAGAAAGTGCCCTTTGGTCTGTCTCGAGTGTGAAACTTGCACCAAGCAGGTAGCGTTGAAGTTTAGAGAAGCAGAACACAAGAGCCAGTAGCTCTCTCTCAATGACCCAGTAACGCTGCTCCGTCGGCGTTAGCTTCCTGCTAACATAAAGTGTTGGATGTAAACAGCCCTTCCATTCTTGCAACAGCGAACCTCCAATGGACGTTTTGGAAGCGTCTACTGTAAGAGTAAAATGTTTAGAAGGATCAGGCAATCTCAATATAGGCAACTTGGAAAACAGACATTTTAATCTATTTAAAGCCACATGAACATCCTGACTATAAACACACCTATTTGGTGACTCTTTCTTCACCAGTGATGACAACACAGACGTATACTCTGCAAAATTAGGGATAAACTTGCGATAAAAGTTTAGGATCCCTAGAATACTTCTAACCTGTTTTTTGGTCTTAGGTTTATCAAGGTTTAGAATCCTAGAGATAGTAGTATCCTCTGTTTTCAAAAAACCTCCTCCTACTTTATAACCTAAAAATGAAATCTCCTGAAATCCAATTTTAGTCTTAGATGGACGTGCAGATAAATTATGACGACGTAGAGTGGTAAGTAAGGATTGAATACCCTTCAAATGTTCATCCCATGATTGATGAAACAGACAAATGTCGTCAATGTAAGTAATAAGGTCGTCTCTGTCAGAGAAGAGTCGTCTCATCATGCGAACGAAGGTCGCAGGTGCGTTAACTAAACCAAAAGACATATAGTTAAATTGAAATAGTCCTAATGGGGTTGCGAACGCAGTATAAGGCTTGGATCGTTCCGTTAATGGTACTTGGAAATAGCCTTTAGATAGATCAAATTTAGAAAAAAAATGTAGCTGTAGCTAGTCTATCTAATAAAGACTCCAACACGGGAAGTGGTTCCGCGTCGTGGATGGTGACCGAATTTAGACGTCTAAAATCTATGCATATACGTATAGATTTGTCTTTTTTTCCTGATCAAAACCATAGGAAAACTATAAGGGGAATGAGATGGAGAAATGACATTTAATTTCACCATCTGTTCTAGTTCCTCTTTAACCTGACATTGTAAATGTATAGGAATAGGGTAAGGTTTCAACTTAATGGGTTGAAAGTCTGTCAGAATAATATCATGTTCGATGATATCAGTGTGTCCTGGGACATCAGTAAGGACATCAGTAAAAGAACGTAAGATTGAAGTAACCTGTTCTTTCTAGAAAGAAGATAGAGTTGGTGATATATCAACATCTTTCCAACTTTCAGTAGACAAGTAATGAAGACTAGGTAATACTAATAATGAGTCATTACCATCAGTCAAATCAGACCCTTCTTCCTGTATGACAGCCAAAGAAGAATGACGACAGACAGATTGATCAAGAGCTTCAAAGACTGGTCTTAGATATGGTGGACGTGTATGAAACTGCTGTAACATATTGATATGAAAAGTTTTCTCTTTTCCCTCTACTGAGACAATATAATCAACATCAGACAGTTTCTCCACAATCCTGTAAGGTCCTCTCCATGAGACTAATAATTTGTTATCTCTCCTGGGTAATAATACGTAAGCTTCATCACCAGGCCAAAGTTGGCGTAATTTGCGGTTTTGGTTAATAAATAACCTCGCCCTAAGCTTTGCCTTTTCAGATGAACCTACTGCTATCTGGCATGCGTCTATTATTTTTTTTCCTCAAATTGACCACATACTGATATGAGGTCTGAACCTCCTTGTTCATCTCAGCACCAATTAAAAGTTGTTTTAATATAGACATTGGGCCGCGTGGTCGGGCGCCAAAAACCAATTCAAATGGGCTAAAGCCTGTATGTTCATTTTTTATCTCTCGATAAGCAAATAAAATAGCTGGCAGGACTCTGTCCCAATTTTGAGGATATTTAATTGTAACCTTATGTAGCATTTGTTTTAAGGATCTGTGAGGACTTCTATTTTCCCATTAGACTGAGGATGGTATATTGAACTAAGGGATCTTTGAATCCCAAACATATCCATAACCTGTTTCATAGCATCTGAAACTAACTGAGTTCCTCTATCAGACAGGATGTTTTAAGGAAAACCTATTCTACTGAAAATCAAAAATAATGCATCAGCAATATCTACCGTGGTGATGGTTTTTAAAGGAATAGCTTCTGGCCAGCGTGTGCACATATCTATGCAGGTCAACACATATTGATGACCTCTGGCTGATGTCACCTTTAAAGGGCCAATAATGTCAATGGCCATCTTTGCGAAGGGACGCAAAGAAATATCAGATGCTTGAATGGGCGCATCATGTTTTGGTTTTCTGGTTGCTACACTTTGGCAGATGGTACATGTACGACAAAATAATTTGACGTCTTTCGTAATTCCCGGCCAAAAAAAATATGACAAAACTCTTTGTTTTGTTCTAGCAACACCTAAGTGTCCTGCACATTCAATGTCATGTGCATGTCGTAAAATGAATGGTCGAAAACAAGCTGGTACCATAATCTGTTTCTTTAAGGAATTAGCAAATTGATAGTTTCTTACTAAAATCCCATTTTTGATAGTATACCAGTGTTTTGCGCAGTCATCTATCATTACATCATTCAAATGAGCAATATGAAAATATTTTTTAAGGAAGTATCATCTTTCTGTCTTTGTATAAAGGTTTCCTTATCAATGAGCTCCATCTGAAATAAATTGTCATCATCATTATTCACATCATTCATTACCTTAATATCATCATTATTTTCCTGTTGATAATGAATTATATCATCATCATTATTTTCCTTTTCTTCTTCATCTTCTGAAGTGATATCTTCAGTTATATCTTCAGGTAATACATCAATGACTGGTTTGTGATGATCATTGTCCATGCGAGACTGAGCTTTGGTAGTCACAGCATTTGAACATAATAAGTGTTGTCTTTCCCATATTTCAATATCTTCCTGTGTACATTCATGCAATTTAGGTATGTTTCCCATAATAATTCCAGCAATTGGACTGTCCAAGAGGCATACCAGTGTTCGTCCTGTAAAATAAGGTGTGTCCAAAAATACCTCTGCTGTGGGGTAATATTCCACAGTTCCACCAAAAGTTATGCATTTCACTTGTTTTCCTGTATAATCCACCTTATCAACTAAGGCCTTGCGCACACCAACAGTGGTTGCACCAGTGTCTCTGAGTAAAGATGCTAACTTATTATTGACAAAACCTCTGTTCAAGATCAATGAACCAGTACTTTCAAAAGATGACATGACTGGGAGAGGGTGTCCGCATAATAATCTTGGCACTCCTTGAGGCTGAAATAAAGAATTGCAATTAGTGCAGTTATCACTATTTGCTAAGTCTACACTGCATGAATTTGCATGTGCTACAATATCATTATGGTTCTGATTAATATCATGAACAATGGCATTGGTACTTTCAGTGTTTCTTGATTGTCTGGAAGTATTGTTATGATAAGATCTTTTATTTGCATTTTTTGATCATTTCCTCTATAAAATGATTTCTGACCTCTATTTGATTTTGAGTTATATTCTCCTTTATTTTGCCAGTTATTGGACTTAAATGAGGTTTGTGGATAAAAGTTATCCTCCTGATATGAATTCCAATGTCTTTGAGGTTGGTATTTATTAAAATTGTATCTACCTCTATTTTGACTGTAATTATGTGATGGTTTAAATCTTTGATTCCTATCTATGCTGTTTGATCTATACCTAGGTGCATTGTCTTGGAATGATCTGGCCGATGCAGCTGGTAATGAGTCCCTTACATTGTTTTTGCTCAATACTCTATTAGGATGTGCAACTTGATATTGACGTCCTAGGGTTTGTAATTTAGTTAGGTTCTCTGGCTTTCTTTCCTGCAGGAACGCAAGAAAATCAGAACTAATAGATGACAAAACCTTGTCTCTTAGAATCAAATCTGACAAACCCTCAAAAGTTTTTTTCAGTTTTGGATAGTTCAATCCATCTAGAAAAATTCAGTTTAACAGCTGAAATAAATTCAGTAAAATCTTTTCCAGAATCAGGGTACAAAGATCGAAATTTCTGACGATAGCCCTCATCATCTAATTGATACCTCTGCAATAAAATGACTTTAACAGCTTCATAATCCTTTCTAGTCTGGTCATCCAAAGTGGAGACTACAGTTAATTGTTCACCAACCAATAAATTCATCAGTCTACATGTCCATGTAGATTTGTCAATCTTATATTCTTCACAATAAGTTTCGAACCTATTTAGGAAGCATGAAATGTCATCTATGGATGCGTTAAATTTTGGCAAATTAATCCTTATGGCAGTAGTATGACCTTTATTTTTATCTTCACCTACCCCAGGATGCAACAGTGGTTGTTGTAATTTTAATTTTTCCAGTTCAATCTCAGCTAATCTTATAGCTTGAGCATGTTGAGATTTGATCTCTTCTTGAGATCTGGCATAGGCTAATTTTTCTCTTTCAAGAGCCAACTCTTCTGATCTCCTTTTTTCCTCCAATTCTTCTTTACGGAGCTCTTCTTGTCTCCTTAATTCTTCCTTATGGAGTTCTTCTTGTCTCCTTTTTTCTTCTTTATGGAGTTCTTCTTGTCTCCTTTTTTCAGCCAATTCTTCTTTGCGAAGTTCTTCTTGTCTGTTTACTTCTTTATCAATATAAGCTTGCAAAGCTGGACCTTCCAAATTAAGATCCTTCCCAATCTTCAATAAATCCTTTAATGAAGTCATGGTTGCTTATTCTTGTGTTTATCAATAATACACAATATTTTAACTTTTATGTATATGAATATGTCAGCTATATTCAATATTCACTCCACCAATCTCAGATCAATTTATAATTGCAATAGTAGATGTATTCAGATAAACAATATGGAGTAATGAAAAAAAATAGAACCACAACAGGTAAGAACAGCACGACAGGGTTCGAGCAACTAAAGGAAATACCAATGGAAAATAAAGGAATAACTATAAAATATATATGAATTAATTTAAACTAATGCTCTATTACAAATAGACAAGACAAGATGCATATCACAACAATTATGACATCTATGAAATGAATGATAGTAAGATGAGACTAGACAATATTACAAACAATAATGCAAAGAACTAAATAAAATATAACAATGACAGTACTTATGAGAACAAACAATAGATGAACATGACTACACAGCTTACAAAAATGGATCTGTTAAATTCAATAGAGGCAAACTTTTATACAACCAGCAGAGTATGCTGGGTCCTCTATCTGAATCACACAGATACTGCCCTATAGAACGCTTGATTTGCTCATTCGACCTAGCTTTCGCGGTATTGAATGATCACAAACCAAGTCCCTCCATCCAACCCGCTAATTACAAAACCAAAAACACGTAATGAAAACACATATGGTGAAGTCAGATATCAGGCAAACAGATTATATTCACAGCCAAGCTGTATGTAACAATAAATAGACTTATCTGTTGCCAAGAAAACAATCCCCCTTGATACTTCGACAAGCAAAGGATGTAGTGATGATTGTAGCCTAGTATCTGGTTAGGCTTAGAATTGCTTCATGCTGACATCGAAGGACATCGATATGGTCCATGATTTTTGATAAAATACTTGCTTCTTGAATGAAGATAGTCAGTTCCTATGACTTCTGTGTAATAATGGGTCACTTTTATAACTTAGTGACAACTTGAGGCACATTCATGATGATGGAAATCCCTTCCATTCATAAAAAATGTTGGCAGACGATGCGTGCCGCCATTTTGAAAAAATAGTCCTAGATTCGTTAGGCGCTCTTAGGCTTGTAAGGCCTCCAATGGCTTGGCCCCCAGAAACTGGTACGGGTAAATTTTAAGAATGTTTATTATTTCAGGAACCGTCCTCCCGACGTCCTGTGGTAAGAGTGCTTTAGACTTCAGGCTTGACACTCCTTATTACAGTGGCCTGCTGAGTACCCTCCAGGGTTCTCCTTGCATATTCCGTTTGAGGAATTATAGTATATATTTAAGATATGGCCAGTCACACACAACCTCCCTGGCCCGCACCTCAGGTACTCAGTAACAAGGCCTAACTTCTTGGCACGATTCACAAATATTTATTAACACAATACTCCACTTGAGTAGGGTATGACATCGTAGCTTTTTCTAGCACATGTCTCTACTGTCCTTGATTCTGATACTCTCAGTTTTAATGGAACAGTCAACTTACGTGCCCAAGAATTCCATACACACTGCTAAGACTAATCTGACATTATACTGTTAGATGAAAGCATAAGGCAGTGATGGTAATCGATCTTGCAGGTGAAATATAAAGATGCCCAAAGGCAATTAACACATTTTAAAAGCAGGTCCTACTGGACACATTCCATGCATACTGGTCAAACGACACAAGCAGACTGCCGGTTAGAGACGCTAGCTTGTCCCAAATCAAAACTGACGTCTGCTGTCAATTCAAAGCAGGAGTCAAGACGTCACTTCCTGCAACCACGGGATACCGTGCGTAAACAATATATATCAGGAAGTGATCGAATACAAAACATGATATGATATTTACTCATATCACCACCTATTACCTTTTTTTCCAGGTTTTATGATCGTTCCTGATCGAGCTCATGATTGAGTGTCTGGTCGAGTTCGTGACGAAGTACCAACTAAAGACTTGATGACCTTTGATTCTGCTAACTGGAGCCTAGTGGTCAAACAATCTTCAACACCGTAGTCCCCCGTAGTTATAAGGGGGGATGGGGAAGGTGGGGGGGAGTGGGGCTGAAGGAAAGTCTTCTTGATTACCAGTGTGTCTCAGAAACCTCGAACAGACGTGACGTAATGCAAGTTGAGTTTACGTGTACTCAATCCTACAAACACTGTGAGCGTTCAAAAGCGATAGTCAATGATGAGAAATGCTAGAGACTAGATAGCAAGAGATACCAAAACTACTGTGACAGACTTTATAATTTAATTGGAAGATACATCCAAGACTTTTTACTATTATTTATTTTACTTTGTAAATATAAATAATCATACATTTTACCATCTTCCAACACCCATTTCTCATTACAAGGCTAGATAGATGTACATAATGAATTATGAAATTGTACTCATTTGACTTGTTAAATTTTAACTGTTAAATTTTGAGATACTTTTTCTAATTTAATTATATTATCACATAGGGTTACTATAGCGAATGTGGCGCAGTATACTTCTGAAGCCTAAATCTATTGTACAGCTCATAGTATTCACAGCCGTAACTCAATTGTGATACCAGTGTACTTCTCTGGCACTGGCACTTCACACTTTCTAGAGAGAAATTCTACTTCTTCTCTACCACCATCATCACACTAGAAAAACCTTTCGCTACAACACGTACCACCAGATATAAACAACACGTCTACACGTGCCACCAGATATAAATACCATGTCTACACGTAAAGCCAGATATAAGCAACACGTCTACCCGTACCACCATAAATAAACAACACGTCTACACGTACCACCAGACATGAACAACACGTCTACACGTACCACTAAAAACAAATAACACGTCTACCCGTACCCCTAAAAACAAACAACACCTCTTCCCATACCACTAAAACAAATAATATGTCTACACGTATACTAAATACAAAAAACACGTCTACACGTATGAATAAATACAAATAACACGTCTACACATAGCACTAAATACAAATAACACGTCTAAACGTATGAATAAATACAAATAACACGTCTACACATAGCACTAAATACAAATAAAACGTCTACACGTAACAATAACTACAAATAACACGTATGTACGTACCACTAAATACAAATAACACGTCCACACGTACCACTACATCCAAATAACACGTCTACACGTACCACTAAGTACAAATAACACGTCTACGCGTATCGCTAAATATAAATAACACGTCTCCCTGTACCACTAAATACGATTAACACATCTACACGTACCACTAAATACAAATACCCCATCTACATGTACTACTAAATACAAATAGCACGTCTACACGTATAACTAAATACAAATAACACACCTACACGTACCAGTAAATACAAATAACACGTCTACACGTACCACTAAATTCAAATAACACATCTACACGTATCGCTAAATATAAATAACACGTCATTTTGTGCCACTAAATACCAATAACACGTCAACGCGTATCGTTAAATATATATAACACGTCATTTTGTACCACTAAATATTAATAACACATCTACACCTACCGCTAAATACAAATAACACATCTACACGTACCACTAAATACAAATAACAGATCTACACGTACCACTAAATACAAATAACACATCTACACGTACCACTAAATACAAATAACACATCTACACGTACCACTAAATACAAATAACAGATCTACACGTACCACTAAATACAAATAACACATCTACACGTACCACTAAATACAAACAACACATCTACACGTACCACTAAATACAAATAACACATCTACACGTACCACTAAATACAAATAACACATCTACACGTAGCACTAAATACAAATAACACATCTACACGTACCACTAAATACAAATAACACATCTACACGTACCACTAAATACAAATAACACATCTACACGTACCACTAAATACAAATAACACATCTACACGTACCACTAAATACAAATAACACATCTACACGTACCACTAAATACAAATAACACATCTACACGTACCACCCAACTCGTATGACAACACCTAAACGAATCAGTAAGTACACGGACAGTCAGGCAGGCAGACAGACAAGCAGATAGACAAGCAGATAGATAGATAGATATTGTCGTAATAAGCATATACGATCTTCTCGTTCGGTAAAATCGTTTTGAAAATCAACTGAAATAAATGTCAGGTGAAATGAAGCTATTCTTGTTATCAGTTTTTGCCCTCATTTCAAATGAAGATAGCACTAATGCCTCACTATCAATCAAGCTACAAATAGAAATATATGACATTTATAAACGTTAACTTATAATCTGTATTATAAAATATGAGAATATTTTAAGCTGGCTTATCTGTATATTAAAACTGCATATTTACAAACATAATGTGTACTGTATTTACCTGCTGGTTTCCTGGATGTTGTGCGGTTTGTTTGTTTGTTTGTTTTTTTTGTTTGGGGGGGGGGGGGGTGTGGAGGGAGTATAAAAATAGAACGACACATTGTTTAGACAATTAATTGTGTAATGTGTCACTTTGTGTTTTATGGTTATTACTCTTCTTTCTGTTTCATTTTGGCTGTTTTTTCTCTCAATACCTTATGACCTTATGTAATTAATTACAAAATTAATAGTCCCCGTGTACCCCCCGGGAGTTTCTGAATGACAACGAAATAATGGGACTACTGCTAACTCGGATTTATCATTAGGTATTGAGAGAAAACACAACCAAAATAAAAAACAGAAAGAAGAGTACTAACCATAAAACACATTACCCAAGAAACACCTGGATCCATGCATGGATCAGATGGATCAGAAACAAATGCAACAGAAGATGGGGGATGGGGTGGAGTCTTTATGAGCTTAAGCAATGTCAAACTAAAAAAGCTGTCCGTCGGAACAGAAAAATAAATTCTCAAATGACTTCGGCGCTGAGGCAGAGGGCTTAAAAACTGCAGAAGTCCTAATGACGAGTAGCTATCTTCTCAGATGCACTGTCAGCAATTGCAACGCTGAAGAATCAAAATAATGCCCACTTGTGTGACCTAAGACTAACACTTCACAAACTATGCCAGCAATTCAAAAGAGCTGTAATACAGTGGATCCCGTCTTACTCCATAATAATCAAACTCCATAATTCTCGACGTTTGTACGTCGGTCACATCTAAGGGATGCAACTGTGGTTGAAAGTTAGACATTAATTGTATTGTTTCCCTTATATGTACTCTCCCGAAAATAGTAACACTCAACGAAGAAAAGTCGGTGAATTGTGCAACACAAAGCGAGTGACAGTGATACATGAATAAAATGTAAGTTTTTGATTGTAGAACCCAAGTTTCATTCCGGAAACTGATTTAACTCATCATTTTGTTAAAAATAACCTTAAATAAAATGTAAGTTTTTGATTTTTTCTTCAATATAAAATTTTAATTTAAAGTATTGCAGACTTATTGTTGGAGCTACTCGCTGGAAATGAAACGGTTTATTGGAGCATAGATACCATGATGTCTGTTAAGTCATTTTTCGCGTGGGAGTTAAGTGTTTGAGATCCTCACATGCGGGTCTAGTCTTTTATAGACACACATGTGAGCGCATCTAAGTAAGTTGTATATGTTTAGTTATTTGCGTGCCGTCGTGCACAATATTTGAACAGAATAGCGCAGCATGCTGCGGTCGATTTGTTGCCAAATAGCAATGATGCTTGAGCAGATCCATAGAGTCCTTTGGTAAGGACAGACGTCTTCGACTAATATTGTCATATGTCTTAGCCCCCCCCCCACCCCCCACAAGTCAAGGGAAGACACAATGAAATATATATATATATATTAGTATCTCTCTGTGTGGAGCATATGTATTAGCAAAATCTGGCTCGTTCATGTATAGTGGTTGATACTCAATTTATCCTTGGCAAGATTTGGCAGAGCTTCGGCACGTCTTGTTATGGCGTGTCGCTAGTGCGTCCAGATTCCTGCTGGGCATTTTAATGGATTGTAACGCATTATCTTCATGGAAGACATTCAACATATTATACAAGCCTTTGTAATGAAAACTAGGAATATAAGGACTTATTACCGCAGAGCTTCCGTCGCCCTTGAGACTGACGGTTAGTGAGTTCGGTCAAGTCCAACATTGATAACATGTATTAACTACGTATTCGTTTCTACTGTAACTGCATTGATGAACTGCTCCGACCCATGATGTCTATGTACTTCGTCTAATAAACTGTGTCGTGAATTAGCGTCAACCAATGGGTCCAGCCTGCTTGACTTACCCGTTGGTCAGTTTTATGACCCAGTAGTTGTTGTTGCGTTGACATTGTCTTCATCATCTTTAACGAAGTAACGACTCACTATTATTCGCGTTGGCAAATTATAAGTCGGCCATACAGTAAGCCCATTATTTCTGGTATCACCCTTATCAGCATTACCAGACTTCTCAGTACCATCACACCCTCTACAACAGGATTATTGTAACAATGTCCGATGATCCCAACGACGCAGTTGATTTCCCAACCGAGTTCCTTAACGAGCAGTGCCCACCAGGAATGCCACCGCATTTGCTGAAATTAAAGGTTGCTGCATGTATCGTGCTATTGCGAAATATGAACGCAAAAAACGGACTATTTAATTGCACACGTTTGGTCATAAAAGTCTTGCATCGGAATTCCATTGATGCAGAAATTATCACTGGCAATAATATGGGAGAACGAGTCTTAATTCCTCGCATTGACTTAGAACCGGGCGAGCGCAGTTTACCATTTAGGATGCGACGTCATCAATTCCCAGTGATTTTAGCATTTGCAATGACGATCAATACGGCGCAAGGACAATCTTTTGATCACGTAGGAGTTTTCCTTTCTAAACCTGTTTTCGGAACAAATCATGAAAACTTAAAAGTTTTTGTTAAAAACACTTTTTATCAGGGAACATTTTTTGAAACAAATCCACGCACTTTCACAAAAAATGTTGTCATCAAATAACTTTTATATTGAATTTAAAAATATTTTCAAAAAATATTACAGTTTTGATTTACTTCCGCCACTATTGACGGGTTATTGCAAGTAATAATAATAATAGCCCCTACAGTCATAACTAATTATGAGAATGCACCCCAGAGGTGACAGCCCTCACCTGATTATTTTCCTGGTGTTCTTTTCGACGTTTTCTTCTCTCCTCTGCTTGTTGTGTGAGCTTCTTTTAGCCCAATCTGAGGTGGCGCCGAAGATAGCATCGCTACCTGGTGCGATCGGCAGCTTCATCCTCCCAGGTTGCTGGATTTATGTCCAGTGCTCTAATGCCTCTCTTGCACACATCTGTGAATCTCAGCTGCGGTCACCCAACTGTTCTTTTGCCATCTGCCAGTTGTCCGTAGAAGATATCTTTCGGGATGCGACCATCTTCCATGCGGCGGACATGGCTAAGCCAGCGTAGTCTGCGCTGTCTCAGCAGTGTTATACATGCTTTGAAGGACAGCATGTGACAACACCTCGACATTTGTCACTTTATCTTTCTCACTGCAACATCCCCGGAGACAAGGGGGCTGGCAGATTGGCAAAGGAAGTGGGAAAGCTACCTCAACCTGACACAAGCATAACTTATGAAGAGGCCAAGATACAGGAGCAAGTGAGAAGTAGAGCATCCAGGCCACACAAAAATGATGCATATTACAAGCTTAGCAGAAATTACCAAGTGGTAATTGTAGTAAAGTGGATCTGTGTGACACCCCGCTCAAAATTTCCCCGCTTGAAAAATTAACTAACGTACTCCTAAAATCTATTAATAACTACCGCATTTGAAATTTGTCTCAAGGCCACCGTAAAATCAACCGCCAACAATTTGACGAAAGAATTTGAATTCTTCTACTACCACCCGTTTAAAAATGTTACTACCCCCTAAAACCACACTACCCCTCCCAATATTTATTAACGAACGTCGTAAAAATTAACAACCAATCGGATTGTTACCTCGTTTATAGTAACGATAAAAATTTTGGTTGGAGTGAGAAAAATGTCTAATATGTGTTTTTACCAAAAATTAAATAATTTATTCCTCAAAAACCAAAGAGAATTAAAAAGAAAGAGATATCTGGAATTGTAGCGCTGATATTGATTAACATAATACCATAAAGATTTCCCATTAATAAAACTATCTTGACGTAGAAACATTTATTTTATTAATATTTTCAGTTCGGGAAAAAGTACAATTAATTACTTAAAAATTACACAGATGAAAACGAGGAGAAATAAATAAAGGAAACCTATAGGGGTAGATGGAGGACAGCTGGCCGTTTAATAATCAATTTTGATATTAAAAATCGGTCTATAAATAACTGAGATATATAAGAAATAAATAAAATCAGACGAGCGAACACACTGAAAAACGCTCAATGTTTATGGTTCAAAATAAGTTGTTTATTTTTGACGCGTCTTTGATTGGCTGGTTGGAATTGATAACTTTTAACCCTGCTTGGATAAGTCCGCCATTTGAGAAAAACTTTAACACAGAAAGGTTGAGAGCAGATGCAAAGCGTTGGTGACAAATGCCTTTGCCGTCTGGACGACACAGCAGTCTGGAATTGAGCCATTTACTGCTAGTCAATCCTGTGATTGTGTGATTATTCTTTACTTGCGGTAAGATAAATAAGTATTAGTATTTCATTAGCATGTACTGGCCACAGATTGTGCGCCATATTTTGTTGTTCGACATTGCCAGTTGGAAGAGGTTACGACAGCTTAAGTAGGAAAATGCCTAAGCAGACTTAGAGGGAAGTGAAACTAATTTGTGTTTGAATATTGTCATAAAATATTACGACTGTCCAGAGGCCACTAGCAATCTTCTGCAGTGCCACAGTGTTCTAATGACACATGACAACATACCTAGGATGTTTGAACAAAAGATTTAACAGGTCACAAGAAGAAAATTGTATACCCCAGCTGATTTTAGGGAGGACAATCAATGCTTAAGGTGACAGGGGCGTTGCAGCCATATGGAAGAAGAATGTAAACACAGGACGGAGTGAAGTCAAAGAAAATAGGGTCTGGTGCAAATGGTTCGCACATGTGACTGACCCAGGGTAATCTTAGTATTGATTAATTGTGGAATTGTTATAGCCAGCATATAAAAGGGAGGGAATATCCTTCTTTTTCAGGGTTATATTGCCTATTACTTAATGGTGGCAGGAAACCTGGTGCATTCAGACCTTGTGTACTTTGAAACCTTAGTAAAGCTGCATGCTGCATCAGTGGTCAGAAGGCAACTCTTGTGTTGACAGTGCATAGTCTACAGTCATCCACCACAGACAGGCTGTCAGGTCAAGTCCCTTTAAATGGGCATATGAGATCTCATGTTAACAATTTCCACAACCAGAACAGAAATTCCTGTGGGCGTGATGATACCAACAGACCCTTTACTAATTGACTTTTGGTTATAGAAAATAGTAAAACAGACTGTGGGATACACATACAGTGACACTTTAGTATACCAGTTATGGACAAAGGGTCCTCTTTATTTATTTATATGTTGTAAATAAAATTTTCTTGATTTGAAAACATTCCTGTCCCAAAAGAATTGAGGTACAGGAAAATAAAAAAATTGTAATATATTAATATAGCTTTACCAACAGTCTTACTTACTTCACTTTTATTGAGTGAAAGTTATGTTTGACATGGTTCATACATCACAATAGATACATTACCCTAGACACTTGCCATACAACATCACAGAGATTATTTTACACAGAGTGAGATCTTATAGACGTAGCGGGTAGGGACCCTGACATCATCATCATCAATTAGACTCAGGGAACTTACACAGCTGGACCTCACTTTGTTTACCCTTAGTGTAGTAACATCAATAACCTCTCACAATACCACAGTAAACTTCATACTTCGCACAGGTCACAACAGAATGGGATACCATCTATTCAACAAGTTAAAGATAGGAACTACTGATGAGTGTAACTGTGGCCCTGACTGCTTCTTCAAAGGTGCCCAACACATGATGAAGACAGAAAGTTCATCTGGCCATCACCAGTACCATTCCGGGAAAAACTCAATGGAGACATCAACAGCCTCACGCTGTTCACTGTTTTCTTTGAACATATTCAAGTTGACTTCCGAGGGTAAACGAAGACGAAGATAAGTCATTAAAGGCACCTGTCATGAGTCTGAGCATGGAGCTGGAAGTTTCATCATGTACAACTTATCGCTGCTAAAACGATCACTGCAGGGTTAGATGAAAACTTTTATGCAGACTTCTTGCAGTAGGATCAGATGCAGACCCATGCTCCATAATGAGCAACAAGGAGAGAAGAAGAAGAAGATAAAAAGGAAGAAGAAGAAGGAGAAGAAGGAGGAGGAAGAGGAAGAATAAGGAGGCGGGAGAAGAAGTAAGAAAAAAGAAAGAAAGAAGAGGAAAAACTCTATAGATACAAAACTATAAATAAAATAAAAAACACTGACAAGACACGACACAGATGTCGTCATAATTTCATCTTGTTTATCAAACCCGATTGTTAAAGAAATGATAAATCTCGAGAAGAGAGCTTCCTTTATCTGACGTGACAAGATAGATGATGAGTGAGAATAAAAGTAGAAACTCGACCAAGAATCTGACATTGCAAAACTGTGGACAGGAAGAGTACGAACTCTTTGCACGTGGTGAAAGAAATGTTGCTATATGCAATGATAACAGCGGGGTGTGTTATTGTTACAGGATTGTGAAATGAAATTTGGTTCTGGCGAGGTCTGTAAGGACATTGTCGTGATGTGACTTTGACTTGAACACTGTCATAGTTACAAACAGACAGACAGGCGGACTGTTAGGCAGACAGGCAGGCAGGCTATTTGCATACTTTTATCCAGCAAAACGTGACGGAAATAAAAGATGATAATGATTATGAAAAAAGGACAAGTGAGAAAAGTTGTTTGTGTTGTCGATATCCCATAGCTGCTGAGCATGTCTACTCTTGGCAGCCCAATGCCATTCTTAGAAAATTGCAGGTTTTCTGCAGTTGTTTTAATGTTCCATATAGTGAGTTGGTGACTGTCAGAGGTGTCTGTAAAAGTTTTTTCCTGGCATTTGTGAGTGATGGACACTCCATGAGGAGATATCTGGTTGTTTCATAGAGAAGAGAGCAGTGTCTACACATGGATATGTGCTGAGGGTTGATACGGTTTAGATGGCTATTGACTATGGCGTGTCCTGTTCGGAACTGAAAGATAAGACTTTGATTTCTCCTGCTGCGTCTGTTTATGTTGTCGTTATCTTTTGGGCGGGTCATTTCACTAAAGACATTTCGGCCATCTGTTCAGCCAGATTTCCCTTGTGTTGTTTCTTAGAATCTGTTTGACTGTTCTCATGCTGCAAGGCCTGTCCTTTTGTTGTTTAGAGGCTCATGTTTTAGCACGTCTATCAACTGTCCCATTTCCTGTTAGATCCAGGGATCCATTGTAGGGTTACACTGATGGAGTAGGCTGTGATCAAGTTGTGAACCGCTCTTCCTATAAGAAAAATGTCTTTGTTTTCATATGGAGTCTGTTTAAGTGCTTCCAAAACAGACATGGAGTCACTGAAAATCACTATATCTGATGGCTTTCGTTCCATAAGGTCAAACTGTTGGTGTAGTAATTCAATGGCTGTCTTGATGGCCTCATCCTCCGCTTCGTAATGTGAACAGTTTTCACCACAGGAGTCACAGAATTCATGAGAGGATCCATCCGGGTACCATATGCAGACGCCATATCCTGCAAAAGGGGTGGTCTTAAAAGCTGAACCATCTGTGTAGGCCTGGATTGCTGATGTTGGGTAGCTGTTATGGTCTCCAAAGAACACGTCTTCAAGACTGTCGGTAGTGTTTCCTTGTTGGCCGTTTTATCTATCAGATGTCGTAAAGTCTGGATCATAACGCGCCGTTCATACCAAATCGGCACACCGTACTAATAAAAGTTGTAGACGGACCAATTTCAAGGCAGCGTTATTCATGTACGTTTACAAAATGGTAGGCATTTAGCAAGACAGGACGATTCTGTGTTACCAGGTTTGGTTTGGAAATAAACTATAGGATTATGATCAAAGTACAACATGGAAGAGGGCAAAAATTCGATAGTTCATTTAATAGAATGTGTATAGATTTCAAAGGAAAGTATCATACGAACGAAGAAATTCCGAGTGGAATGCATCAATGCATCAGGCAAGTCAAACATTTTGCTATTTAGGCTGCGCCTGTGAATAGATGGACGAAGGAAACTAAAGGACAGTTATATAGATCAATACAAAATAAGTCAGGACGTACTTTATGCCTAAGATGGAGGAAATCGGTCCAGAACTGAGGAAGATATAAATATTTTGAATTTTACCTTAAAGCACAACTTGACAAAATTCTGCCTGCATTGGAGAACGTGAACACACTTCAGTCTTATTGCCACTAAAACATCCGGCCATGACCTATATAAGGAAGTATAGCAAGTCAAAAGCTTGCCACTAAATTCAAATCACAGCGAGAGCGCCAGTACTTTCACTAAGACTCTGTTGCCTTCCGCATCTGTGTGCAGACTGACTGACCATTAACAGCTCGACTGTATGTACTTGGGGTAAGAAAGAATGTGTATATTTATATATATTTAATTAATTAATCAAAGTATGCCTTAGGAAAGTGTATAAGTGTGTTATAAACAACTGTGTAATCATTGGAAACAATCCAAGACTGTGTTTATTCAAATAACTTGAGAATGGAAGCGGAAAGTGTGTTATTGGTTTTAGAAAAGTACTTAAAGAATTATTTCTTGAAGGAATGGGCGACACACTAGGAACGAAGGAAGGGATGATACTGATTGATATACTGAAGAAAATAAGATATCACATAGGGATTTCCACAAGGCTTGATTAATTTATGGAAGCAAATCATGGACAGATAGCGGTAACAAAGGATTTGGTGATGGACTGTATTCACTGTAAACTATTTATGTTATTGCTAATTTATTATGCCCTGTGCGCCTCCCTGCACATTGTGTGAAACTGTCTCTTTTCACCTACATCTGTCTTAGGGTGGTAGATATAGCTAGTACAGTCGGTAACAAATTGTATTTCAGGTTACTACCTGTAACTACCTGCGCACTTTAAGAAGCCATATACAGCTGGAGGAACCACTAGTGCAAGCGCCCTAAAGTGAAGAGGGACATCACTGTGGTCACCTGTATTTCTGGAAGAACGACACCTGTCGCGTCACTCCAGGACATTGTATTACAGCCTCTAGGACAAGAATTCAGCTAAATGGCCAAAACAAGACTGCTGATCAGAATACAAAGTTTATGTTACCACAGCATAATAAATAGACTGTTTTGTGATGATAATTTAGTGCATCTAGCAAAGACATATCTCAAAATCAGTGAACAACTTTAACTATCATTAACAGTGAATGGTTCATACTAAAGACGGACCATCCCAAGACCCAGCTAGCCAAGGATAACAGAACTGTCCTTAGTAAATTTAACACTGTATATAGATATATCATTCTTAATTTTTGACAAGTGATCTATATTAATTTGAAGTTACAATCACGTTGAGTTCAGTGAAAATTTACACAATCAAAGAAAACTGTACAAAATAAATTGTAAATTTAACCAACAGACTTATTTGAATTATTTAAGTTCAGTTATAGTTCTTGTTGGTTAATTAGTTAATACACCTAGCAGAGCTAAAACACTTTATCATCAGAGGAGGATCTTGAGAGGAGCATATATGAACCTAGGATAATACACTATCATCATACCTAGGAATTTACACAGCTTGATCTTACCTTTGATATCCATACACCCTTACTCTTTTCGGAGAAGGGGTTTTTTCTGATAAGACCAGTCTCTTATCTGGCATTATCCTGGTATCACCTGATACAACTTTTATGTCCGGGATATCATTCATCTACAACTACATTAGCCTGTCGTGACAGTTGTGTTTTGACAGCTGGTTGATGGGAGTTCTCCCAATGGGTTGATCCAAAGTATTTGTTTTCCAATTCTCTCTCTTGCGGGAGATGATGTTTATCATTTTCCTCTTTGGCTATGTCAACGAGAGAAAGTTGTTTCAGTCTTCATGTTTGTTTCCGAGTGTCAATAAGTATTTTGTTTGGGTGGTCTTTCTCTTGTCTCCTGTATCTCTCTACAGCTTCAGTCAGTGCTCTTTTACACCTGACATCCAGTGGCTCTATATTGGCATCTATCTCACATATGGCTGTGGGTGTTGATCTCATCACTCCACAAATTAACCTGAGAGCTTGGTTCTGCACACGGTGGGAGAAGTAAAAACTCAGGAAAGTTTCAGAAGAAGAGGGAGGAAAGTGATAAAGAGGATATTGCGGAAGATTAGGAAGAGGAAGCAGGTAATGAAAGTTGAAAGAATGAGAAAAGGCATGAAGAAATAAGAGGATGAAAATAATGATGAAAAGAAAGACTCGAAAAAGGAGGATGAAAACAAAAGGAAGAAGAAAAAGAAGAATAATGGCAATTATGATTGATGATGGTGATGATTAATGACGATAGCAGTGAGGATGGTGATGATGATGACGCTGATGATGATACAGAAAATTATATAGGAGACAAAAGACAACTGGTTGAACAACCAAATTTTAGAATAATATGAACAGGTTTATCAATCTAATTGTGGTTCCAGGAGAGGAAATGGGATGTCAAAGATGGATAGACAGAAGCACAACGTCGGACAGTGACAGACCGAGAGAAAAACAATAGCGGTGTCATATAATTTTTGGTCGATCTCTTTTCCATTCCGGCCGTCTTCTTATCTTCTTCTTTGATCCATAGCCGCCAGCCGTCAAAGCAGTCAGTGGCCATCACGCCTGGTGGCGTCTTCTCTGGCAACAACAAATTGATTCCAATTTGCTCGGTCGGCGGCCATCCTTCGTACAGTGCCCCAACTCTAGTTAATTCTTTGCATCTCGGCTTCCACAATTCTCCGCCAAGTTGTTTTTGGTCGGCCTCTCTCGATTTCCCTCGTGGGTCCATAGCATAGCTGTTCTTGTGATGGTATCAGGGTCCCTTCTGAGGACGTGGCCAACCCAACTCCAGCGTCTGCCAGCTATGATGGTGTGCATGTCCTCCTGGTTACTCCGAATAAGTAGTTCTTGGTTGCTGATGGTATTCGGCCAAAAGATTCGGATAATTTTCCTTAGGCACATTGTGTGAAAGGAGGACAGTTTCGACATTTCCTTCTCTGTTACTCTCCAGCATTCCGCACCATAGAGAAGCACAGAAAGTACACAGCTCTCATACAGTCTTAATTTTGTGTTTGTGCTGTACTGGGAAGACTTCCAAGTGTTGTTGAGACTAGCAAAGGCTGTTCTCGCTTTATTAATTCTGTTGTTAATGTCCTTGCTTGTTCCACCGTCAGGTGTTACTATGCATCCTAGGTAAGTAAATGTGTCTGTCTGTTCTAAATTCTGGTTCCTTATTGTTATTGGCTCCGGATTGCCCACATTGAGTGCTATCTGCATATTCCGGGTCTTCCAGTGTAGAAAGCGGTGTCTATCTAATTCCTCTTGGACTGCCCTGTGTTGTCTGGCGCATCACCAATCTATGGCTGTCTAAAACAGGCATCCCTGTCGTACTCCTGTTTTCACTTCGAAAGTTAGATTACTCGATCGAACACTGCATGTAAAGTTAGAATAAAGGCTTTTTATGATGGAAACAATGCAGCTGGGAAATCCGTAAGCCTTCAGTATTTTCCTTGGGCTGTCCCTGTGTATGCTATCGAAAGCCTTTTCAAAATCAACAAAGTTAATGTATAGCTGTGTCTGCCATTCTGAGCACTGCTCTATAATGTTCCTGAGGATGAATATATGATTAGCACATCTTCTGTTTTTTTTTCTAAAACCCGCTTGTTCTTTCCTCAGTTTATGGTCAACTGCTTTTGAAATTCTCTGTACGATTATCCTGCCTTGTATTTTACTAGGAACTGAGAGGAGAGCAATTCCTCTCCAGTTGTTGCAGTCTGCAAGGTCGCCCTTCTTGGGCAATTTGACAATTATTCCTTTACTCCACTCTGTTGGTTTTGTCTCAGTTTCCCAGACTTGTGCAAATTCCGGCCGTATTCTGTTACGTTTGTTGTGCGTACTGATTACGTAAAATTTCCGTGATCGGCACATTTATTTCTCTGCTGTCAATCAGATATTTGGTATTTCCCAATCAATTGTACACTTCCTTCGGTGATAATTCGTCATGTTGCTTTAAGCTTCTTGGCTTTGCTAAGATTAGGCACAAGTAAAATTTATTTCTCTGCTGTCAATCAGATAATTGGTATTTCCCAATCAATTGTACACTTCCTTCGGTGATAATTCGTCATGTTGCTTTAAGCTTCTTGGCTTTGCTAAGATTAGGCACAAGTAAAAAAAAAAACCAGATGAGCTGGTCAGTTTTCGTATGGTGACCGAGAGCTATGTTTACCTTTACATTAAAAAACGTTAGTTGCTTATCCTTTACAGGACGTGGCAATCAACCCCAGCTTTTATTGGCTGTTTGTGATTTTTCTAGGCAATTTTTTTCATTCAGTAGTTTGCCATTGCTTTCTGAACGGTACGGCGCTTATACCATTGTTAAAAATCCACACAAAGCGATCTGCTACCAAACCGCATGCAGCAGGTTTCGAACCTGGTATATCTGGATTATGAAACTGCGTTCATATCCATTAGGCCACCGACGCCGACCTTTACATTAACGCACATAAATTTCCAAGTGGAAATAATTTTAATTACCCCACCACAACACATAGGTTTTGAAACGATTAAAGGGCTTTCGAAACATAAGAAGAACAAAATTCCTGATTGGACCCTACCTAAATCGTAAGAAAGTACTGCGGGAGAAGCGAAGTGTAATATAACCTGACACTTTAGTTAGTTTAGAACACTGTGAAAATTCACCTCGCGCCAAGAAGACAACCAGGCCTTGTCAGAGTTAATAATAGCAGCAGATTTCATTTACCAGACCAGACCTTATTTGAGCCTCTTGAGGACTTAGGGCCCAGGAAAACTACCATTTTAACACAGAAAACCGGAATCTGACGAAACTGTAAAACAAATTCAAAGTGGGAACTTAATGCTAAAATAACAACACCCCAGACCATGTGTAAGAAGCTTCGTCAAGCTGCCTTAAACTTTTTCTCTGGGCCAGCAGTCTGTGAGTCTAAAGATTGGCTTGGTGGTACCAGTTGAAGGTACTTTCTCTGGGAAAAGTGAAGGTATAAGTGGCCTGAAGTCGACGCTGGACACCATCATCAGACTGGTCTTAGAGACGCGGGACTAGCTTGGTAGTTACTCCATGACACTTCTTGGAATGTGCTTCAACTTTCAAACTTGACCAGTGACGAGTGTGATCCAGTCAACTATCTACAAAGAACCAAACATCAGCCGGAGCAGAACAGACAAACTCATTGGCAGCTAAGTAGAAACATAAAAGCTGCCACGTGAACTCTTAACCAATACTCCATAACATCAATCGGTGATGATTATTGTTTGTTAAAGAATTATTCATTTTTAAAACTGTTAACTATACTTTATTATTAAATTTGTTACTTGTATAAAGTTGACGGCAGATACTAGAGTTAACATTTGCTCAGCCGCATGCAGCATTGTTCTCGCTTTTCTGAATATCTTGTGAATACTCCCTTGAGGTAGAAGCATCATTATATCTACAGCTCTGCCAAGAGTAATCTTGTGCGAAGGCAGACACATTTCAAGACCCACATTAGTTAATCTTGAGTTTTGGCCACCATTGGACCACTACTGCAGAGCTAAGGAGAGGCAACCCGTGACAAATTGGGGTCATGTCCCGGATTATAGAACATGTCTAGTTAATTCCCTAGACGTGACCGACATAAAATTTCAGATATACTGAAAGAAAATTGCCAGAGCGTATTTTGTTAAATCTGAGCATACAGTGTATTTATAAATAACAGTAACAATAATTTTAAAATTGAATAAATGGAAAGAACCAAATTGTCTGTAACAAAAGTTAAGGCGAAATAAGAAGTTCACTTGGTGTTGTGATTACGTTTTACTAGGTAAGTAGCAATTGTATTTTTGTGTAGCTTTGTAAACAGACTTCTTGCTCAGAATGGCCGAGTCCCAAAATCTCCATACGTTTTATCTGAATCTCGCTAAGGAACTGGGCATTACTGGTCAAACTCTGACAGATGTTGTGCTTAGTTATGTTAAAGCCGATCAGGAAAGGTTATTTGAAGAGAGGAAGAAAGGGAGAGAGCAGCCAAAGATCAGGAGAAAGCAGAGAAAGCGGCTGAATGGGAAGAGAGAAAAATGACCAGAGAGCACGAAAAGGCCAAAGCAGAACAGGAAGCAGCAGAAAGAGAAAAGGAGAGGGCATTCCAAGAAAAGAAGGAACAGGCCGACAGATAATTTTAAAACTATATTACATAATCCTTCACAAAAAAGTTGACGGCAGATACTAGAGTTAACGTGCTCAGCCAATGCAGCATTGTTCTCGCTTTTCTGAATATCTTGTGGATACTCCCTGGAGGTAGAAGCATCATTATCATTTTGAGTTTTTGGACACTGTTGGACCACTACTGCAGAGCTAATGGGAGGCAACCCGTGACAAACGGGCTGAGAGATGTGAAGGGAAATGTAGAGACGTGCTGAAGTACACAGGGAGAGAGGCATGCAGACAGAAAAACAATTAAGATAATGTATTGTAAGCTGACAGATGGACGCAGATTGAGGGAAGGAAACAGCGACAGGCAGGCATACAAAATGAGGACAGAGTATATATTTTTTAAGAGTTGAGAATTAGACACATGGTCCCGTCTAATACTCTTCCCTTTGTCTCAATTTTCATACTGTGTCTGAAAGCATTCTGTCCTTTATCTCATCTTACGTCCTGTGTCCTTTTGCATTGCCCGGTACTGTGACGTTGGGTTCGAAATTTGGCCCTAGGATGGAGCTACCCCCTAATTCTTTCTTGATTTTCGGACACGCCCATTTTTCATCATTTTTCTAGTTTTCGGTCGCTGCTTGCGTGTCACTTTGATCTGACAAGTTAACTCCCCTTTGCTCCTGCGAAAGTGGCCAGCGGAGATGAAAGGTCTTTTAATGCTGGTAAGAGTGACTTTATGACGCGTCGGAGATGATTGTGTGGTTGAGCGGCGGAAACTTCACCGTGTCTTTGAGTCCAGAGAACGTCTGGGACCCTGGCAGCGTAAGAGTGGTAGTTCTGTTACGCAATCCTTCTTGTAGCGACGCTAGGAGAAATCTTCAGGTATTTTGGCCACATGCAGCCCGATTTCCAATATATATTGAGTCCCCTTCTGTCTCTAACTGCTTTTAGTCTCTGGAACTTCTGTCGTGAGGTGGTAGAGATCTTTGTGCTGTTTACCAGCTACCTTTTTTGTCGCAGCCCAGTGAGATAATCTTAGACGGGCTTGCGATTTCGTTTAGACGCCTGTGTGTTAGACAGAACCGGCAGATACGTTCTAAGGTCAGTTCCGCGCCAGGTAGATGGGGCAGGAATGTTTACATACCAAAACCCCCCCCCCCCCCCCCCCCCCAAGCCGTGTGCCGTTGGTAACCACTGATTACGCAAGTTGCGAGTTTATCAGGTAGGCCTACCCCAGGCACCTACCTGCTTGCTCGTCTATTTAGCGGTCAGTGAGAAGGAACGGGGAGAGAGAGATAACCTGCGGGACAGGTCAGCACTGACCAGCAGTATGGGCCACTTGGGTGGGGTATGGTTGCAATAAGTGTTAACCCTTACCTGTTTATGCAATTGTTTTGTTTTTCGATGTTTAACATTTATGTTGGCAAGGTGACCACAGATTTGTGAATATGGTTTCATTTCAGCGAGAACCGGTTAACTCCGACTGCGTTAAGATACCTCTGGCCATTCCTACATTAGCTAGCTAAAAATTAGTGGGTGTTTTTCAGACGTGAGAGCCACGCTCTTGACGCTAGTTTAGTTCGATTACTACTTTTATTGTTATCATATTATTTGTCGCCAGATTGTTTTTTCTTTGGGAATATAGCACTGTATGAATTGTTGTTTTTGTGTGATTGAAATTTTGGTCGCCATTATAATATTTTGTTGTTGTTAATAAATTAGACAATCAATCTTTGGATCAGACGTTTTTCCTATCTGTATTTGAACTTGATTGTTTGTGGAGTCACTAACGTGTACTTCTCCCTACTTCTAGAAGAGCGAGGCGGAGTGAAAGTAGTTTTTTTTTAAACATAGTCACTGAGTGGTAGGAGGTGAGAGTCATCATCTGACCTTTTACTCCTGATAGCTTTATTTCTCTCCATCCACATTCAACATCATAACTCAGTCTAATCATCTTCTCAGTCTACAGTCAGATTATTTTTTGCCTTGTCTCAGACTTTACTCAGACTATTTGTTTTGTCTCAGACAGACTCTGTAAACCACTCGTGACAGGTAAACAGTCCCGTACAACATTCTGTCCCTTATCTCAACTTACGTCATGTGTCCTGTGGCATAGACCTCAACACAGTCCCGTCTCAAATTCTGTTCTTTTTCTCGCCATACGTACTTTGTCCCAGAACATTGCCCTCCACACAGCCCCGTCTAAGGTTCCGTCTCTTCTCTCACCTTACGTACTGTGTTTTTTTTCCTTACATACAACAAAATGGCGCATGGTTTGTGGGAATAGATTTTCAATTAATTTAAAACGAATTGTAAACATTTTTTTCAAAAATACTTAACTGTAAAATTTTATAACCTGCAGTCACAGCGCGTCTAGAATCACGAACTATGACCGTTCGAATGATCGCCAGAGTGTCGCTACATTTACGTAACCCCTTTGGTCACGAGACGTCAGGGAGACAACTTCCCAAGGTCCTTACGTCGTTGTTACGCTGCCATGAATATACATGCAGCCCTGCCTGAACACCTGCTACTAAATTTGACTATATATGCTAGGTCTCTCTAACACTCCTTGCCATTGTCTCGAGAGAATTTTACTACCTCACAAAGTCACATCTGTGCCACAGCGAATACGAGTTGTATTGTGTTAATTATATCTGCTTATTTGGTAATCACACTCAGTTATTTAATCCCTAGCATAGTCTACGAGAGTTGTAATATATATATATATATATATATATATATATATATATATATATATATATATATATATATATATATATATATATATATATATATATATATATATATATATATATATATATATTTTTTTTCATTCATAACCCTCCACTCCCAAAGAAGCATAGGCTTTCAACAAACACATACCAAGTCTTCCTGTCACGTGCCATCATCTCAAGTTCTTTCCACTTTTTCCTTATCATTTTCACCTATGTTTCCAGCTCTCTTCTCCATGTGCTTCTTGGTCTACCTCTGCCTCTCTTGCCCTGGGGGTTCCAGAACAAGGACTGCCTTGTAATGCTATCAACAGGTTTCCTCAGTGTGTGTTCTATCCGTCGCCATCCTCTTCTTCTCATCTCTTGTTCCACTGGCATTGTCTACTTCTTGTCATCAGTTCCACGTTGGTAACCTTGTCATACCATTTCAATCCCTCTATTCTACGCAAGCACCCATTTATGAAAGTCTGTAGCTTTTTGGTTGTTGTCTTTGTTGTTCTCCATGTCTCAGAGCCATACAATAGGACTGACTTCACATTTGAGTTGAAAATTCTTATTTTTGTGTTGGATCCGATTTCTCTTGATCTCCATATGTTTCCCAATGCAATGAAAGCTCCTCTTGCCTTTTGTATTCTTATTTTGAGGAATAATGTTAAAGAAAACATATGAAGACATGACATGCAGAGTTCTTCATGAAGGACAGCTTACAAAACCGTTTGGGATAAGAACATGAGTGCGAGAGGGATGCCTATTGTCTCCATTTCTTTTCTTACTAGTAATAGACTGGGTTATGAGAACATCGAATACACACAACAGAAATGGTATCCAGTGGACTCTGACTAAGCAAATGGATGATCTGGATTTTGCTGACGACTTGGCTCTTCTGTCCCATAACCGTAATCAGATGCAGGACAAATTGAAAACACTCGATGAGAGGTCACAGCAATTGGGTCTGAAAATACACAGGGAAAAGACATAATGAGAATAAATGCAGATAATGATAACAGGGTTGAACTTGAAGAACCACCAATACAAGAAGTAGAATCGTACACCTATCTTGACAGCAATATAGACAAAGTTGGAGGGACAGACAGTGATATAATTATATATATATATATATATATATATATATATATATATATATATATATATTATATATATATACATATATATATATATATATATATATATTTGTATATATGTATCTATGTATATATTGTATATATGTATATATGTATAATAATATATATGTATATATGTATGTATATTATATATGTATGTATATATATTAATATGAAACCACCTATATATATATATATCATATATATATATATATAAATATAATTATATATATATATATATAATATATATATATATATATATATATATATATATATATAGTATATATATATATATATATATATATATATATATATATATATATATATAAGATATATATATATATTCTTGTTTCCTAAAGATAAATTCTTTCGTGAAAGTGATACTCTGAATTTTATTAAGTGCGCCACCATCCAAAATCACTCAGGTTTTAATTTAAAAGTGTTTTTCATAAGTCGGAAGGTGTGAGTCGGTGTAAAATATTACTTTAGTGGCTGCCAAGGCGGTAAATATTTCTATTATTTTTCACTTGGTCTGGGTATAGTAATTACTTTAAAGAGTATTGCTATCTAGTAAATTCTGAGGATAAAATCATTGCTATTTGTGGAATTAATCTGGTTTTATTACTTACTTGAGTAATTATCAATCGGACAATTCTTAATTACAACGGGATGTGTGTATAACCTAACATTTTTTCCCAACATTACTATCTTGTACGCTAACTGTGTGTGTGGAATAATTAGGCAAAGGCAATGACCTCAGATGAAAATAGTCGCTGCCAGATAAACCAGCCACGCAGCGCGCGGCGAAACGCCTTTTAATCAATAAGAGGGTGGGACTACAAGTATATTTGTGAACCTGATGTCTTAGGTCAAATAACGCAAGAAGAAGGGGGAGTGAAACGGTGGTGATTATTTTTTGTTGTATGCGCGAGAGTGAATAATTAGGTATGTCCGATACGTGTTATTAGTAGGATATAGATTCTTTGTTGTTTCACGGGGGCAATCAGACCATTCCTATACCTGCTTCCTTCAACACCTATTTACTACGGCACACAATGTCAGTTCCTTTACCATCCACGCACTACATCAAACACTGCCAGACCCATTGACACCTAATTACTACTGCATATTCTAACAGGACACCACACATGTTTGTTAGTTGGCTGTTTGGCTGTACACTGCACACATCTGATTGATCCAAGATTCACCTCTTACCATTATAGGAGGTGCGGCGTTAACCCCCTCATGGTTACTCGTTTCATTCAGACGTCATTGTAAAATTGATCAGCTGGAGTATCGCAATCCGGGCTTAACCTCGTCGCCCTCAACTGATATTTCAGCCACACGCATAGGGCACTAGTAATAAATCAATTGGTTGCAGAGTTCTCTACATTGAGAGCCTTAATCTACAGCAATACCACTAACTGCATTTGGGATAGGTTTTCTTCCCACAACCTACAAATAGTCACTGCGTGACGGAATATAAATTTGCCCTAATTCGGTGGAGTATTTAGGCGGAAAGGTAGGATACTATTTAGGCTGACTGGACTATAGTTAGTTAGTGATTTCTCTAGCCTAGGAGGTATTTCCCTCCGGATTAATTTAACCAAATAGTAGCAATCGTCTTCGCACAAGAGGCCGTCCCTGTTAGTTAGATTTTTTTGGGTACGTGTATGTGCACTTGGTGGTTTGGAATCAATACGATTCGTTTTTGCTCTTTTTTGTATTGTTGTAATATTAAATCACTAGCCCATCAAATCTAGTGAGGTTATTATTTTATGTGGATTTATTTAATAAATATATAGGGTGGTCATAAAGTCTTTCCCTGATTTCAAATTTTTACGAGATCCTCCAGATGTTAAAAGCATCAAAGCTTGGTATATAAAGTTTACGGACACTGGTAGCGTCGGTGACATGCCCAGAGCAGGTAGGCCTCGTGTGAGTGAAGAAACTGGGGACGGAGTGCGCACGGCGGTTCAACGCAGTCCTCAGAAATCAATCTATTGTGCCTCAAGAGAACTTGCAATCCCTCGAATATTAGTGTTGAAAATCGCAAATGTTGAAATCTACAAATGTAGAACTTGAAACCCTCGATCCTGACAAATAGCAAAAATGGTTTAAATCCTACAATGCATTTTAGTTCTGGAAAATTTCACAAAAAAACCAAGTATCATCGCAGCACGAGAATCTGTTTTTTTTTTTGTATGTGTAATTTTTTGAAAATCAGGGAAAGACTTTAAGACCACCCTGTATTTATATGTTCTAAGCGGCCAGAATTCACTTTCTAATCAACCTGTCACAGACGATGATCTGTGTTGTCCTTACTGTAATAGTGTAAACTATTTAGCGGAGACAACGGATGAGGTGCATGACATTCTAAACATTGTCTCGAGTGTGGCTGGAAGAAGGCATTCGATACCTAGTTACATATCTCTTCTCTCCAGAAGTCATACCTCAACTTCCCTATTTTTTTGTTACATTCTAGTGACATTAGGTAGGACAATATTGATATTACTTTCAGTACAGCTGTGTAGATTGGAGCGTGACGCTACATGGCTCCGATCCAGGAACCCAGTAACTCTGCCGCGAAAGGAAAGAGCTCTAATCAGAAGGCATAGCGCGCAACTCAGAGAAAGCTGACAGCAGCCTGAGATGGCGACTCACCTTTTTTCTTCCAGGTAAATCTCCTGGTAGATATCAACGGGATAAAGAAGACTAAGAAAGATATTGAAGATGGCTTGGTTTGTTTTTGTTGAGAACCTACGCCCCTTCAGGAAACTGGAATGTATTGATGATGTTGTTGATAATGATAATGATGGCGCAGATGTTCTGTTTTATATTCAGTGTTAAGCGTTGCTGTTTTGTTTGTATTGCTACGCATAGATGTCTCGTTTGTATTTAGTGATACACGTAGATGTCTTGCGTAAAGTGTTACAAGTAACTGTCTCGTTTGTAATTAGTGCTACATGTACCTGTCTCGTTTGTAATTAGTGCTACATGTACCTGTCTCGTTTGTAATTAGTGCTACGCGTACCCGCCTCGTTTGTAAATAATGCTACGCGTAGCTGGCTAGTATTAATTAGTGATACGCGTAGCTGAATATTATTAATTAGTGCTACGTGTAGCTGTCGATTGTTTTTTAATGTTACATGTATATGCCTTGTTTGTATTTAGTGCTACACGAAGATTTAAAAGTGAAAACACTACATGCAAATGTAACAAATGTAACAATTAATATGGGGCCGGGGGGGGGGGGGGGGGGGGAGAGACATAGAATTTTGAATGATAGAAGGGTGTGAAATAAAGCCTATGACACGAGATAAGAGTAATAAATGACATTTTATAATAGATAGTGAAGAAGTTCAGCATATTATTCAGAAGACAAACATAACAATATCGAGCGAGAGGCACAGTCGAGAATAAGCCAGCATTTAAATTCTCTTACAAAGACAAAATATTTATCTTTTTAGGAGAATTCAAATATTGTTCCATTTTACTTAATCTCTTCTCTTTCAAATTGTGTCTTTCATTCTTTCTCTGTCTCTCTCTGTCTCTCTCTCATCCCATCTTTCTCTCTTTGAGACCATAACTTGTGACTTACCTGCTATCACTTCCAAAGTTCCCAGCGTAAGAAAGACAGGTAGAAGCACGTGTTTCCAAGACATATCCCTAGTACAGAGTTGACTTTCCGTTTCCCTTTTCGTCCAATTCTGAAGAACTTCTTTCTTTAAGATAACTCAAGCCGGGTATTCCCAAAGTTGTAGATATTCTGACGTAAGATAACTCAAGACGTGTATTCACAAAGTTGTAGAAATTCTGACGTAAAATAACTCAAGACGGGATTTCCCAAAGTTGTAGATATTCTGACGTAAGATAACTCAAGCCGGGTATTCCCAAAGTTGTAGATATTCTGACGTAAGATAACTGAAGACGGGTGTTCCCAAAGTTGTAGATATTCTGACGGCTGATAACTCAAGACGTGTATTCACAAAGTTGTAGAAATTCTGACGTAAAATAACTCAAGACGGGTGTTCCCAAAGTTGTAGATATTCTGATGTCTTTGACCAAAATAGAGTTTTTACTTTATTATGCTAACAATCGGAAGCGTTGTGTCCGTATATGCCCGAAACAGAAGATTTGCCTATATCTATTGAATGTCTCCAGTTCTGCACAGCGATGTTTCGAATCAGCAAAGAAAGTATCGCCAGTGTTGATGTGCTTTGTTTGAAAGAAGTTTTTGATCCATCCTATAAACAACACTTAGTGATCAGATTATTCCAACGCTGTCCACGCAGATATTCTCAATGTTCAACAGTTTTCTTAGATACAGCGATATTTACTGCAAATATGACACTTAGATACGTTTAGTTTAATCGACTGTCAGCAGTGTATGCGGGCACTACACAATTTACCCCAGAATTTTAACTAAAACTCATTCTCACGTTACAATTCGTTAATCTGCATTTGTTGTACATACACTGCTGTTGTTGAAAAAGTTAAAAACACAAACAGAGCTGATTCGTAAACAGATTTTTGTATTCGTTTTATCTATTCAGCGTAGGTGCGAGAGATAAAAACACATTCATTAAGGTTTGAAAGGACATTGGCCCGTTTGAGAAGATAACAAAATTGTTCAGATTTTTAATAATGTAAATGTTAAACTTAGCCTTGCAGTTTTGCTTCGTGTCTGTTCAATCGTGAAGGCAGAAATGCCCGTTATAAGGGCCTGAATACGCAGAAGATGGATTCATGTCTTGCAGCTTAATCAGAGAGTAACTTTAGCTGTTACTCTAGGTTTATTTTAAGGATTTTTCACCTTGTTGCAGAGAAATCGCTGAGTAGTTACCGGCTTGTGCACATTTAAGAGATGACTCTAGAACATATACTAGCGGTAGTAGATTTTGTGTTTTCATCCTGCCACAGATGTATATAGTAGATTACTGTTGAAGGAAACTTAACTGGTCTGACTAGTTTGCAGTCAAACAAATTATGGGCCTGGTTCTACGTGGTAAATGATAACTATTAGATGAAGTGTGTAGACTGCAACATATGACTACATTCACACATGATCTAGGTCAAGGTCCATTGGCACAACACTGTCAACAGTACTAACATCCAGCTCACAGTAACTGGGTCTGGTTATAAAGCAATGAACTGTCAAACTGTGGAAGAAACCAAAATGTCGAAATTTTCATTTGTGATTTATTAAAACATTAAATACGAGTTAAAAAACTTGCCTTGAGCAATGTTTCCAGAAAATGATTAAATTACAAATATAGCCACAAGCATCTCTTAAACCGACTTACATACTTATTTGATCAATTAGTTTACCTGCCTATTTATTTATCTACTATCTGCTAACAGTTCTAATTACACCACAACAGCCTAAATATTACCCATGTCTAATCACTTACATATCTACCTAACTATGCATCTACCTAATACTTAAGGACTTTATGAGCACTGATCCAGTATCTAAAAATATACTATCCCCCAACCTAAATGTGTAGTTATTCACTATTTTACCTTTGCAACAAAATTTGGGGTAGAGGTTTTGGGCTTTCTTGCAACCCCAGAGAGATTCATAGATTCAGCGGCATGTTACGCCAGGCCCACCTTGGCGTGTATGTAATGTCCCAAGGTTTGATGGCTTTCTACCCTGCAAAGGAGGTTACATAACATTTACGAATGTCCTTTTTATCTACTAGCACTTAAGAATCTTAACCTTCTTATTTGTCTACCTAATGTTCCCCAACCTACCCACTTATCTACCTAATATGATCCCCAAACTTTCTGCATGCCTTACACTTAAGAGCCCATCTACATATCTTGTCAGTTATTTCTTACATCATATCCATCATTATCCCCATCAATATTACCGCTTTTAGCTACCCATGGAGCATAGGCCTTGAACAAACGATCTCCTGCATACCTATCTGAACTAGTAAATACCCTGTCGCGAGAGGTTTCTTAATTATGAAGAATAAGACAACCAGGTGTATCAGGTGATACTAGGATAGTTGCCAGAGAAGAGTCTGGTCTTAAAAGAAATACCCCATTCTCAGAAAAGAGCAATGGTGTATAGAGTTCATAGGTATAAAGTCAGGCTGTAAAGAATTTCTGGCCGAGATAGTAATATTCAGTACCAGAATTCTATGGTGCCCCTCTCAGAATTATACCTATGGGCTGTTATTGTATCTAGGGGATTTAATTAAATTCAAAGTAATTCAAAGCTGACATAAAGTAATAAAAACAGTGCACTACAATTTTCTTAATTTTATTTATGTACCGTCATCTGTTTAGTTTTGTTTGTGTAAACACAAACCCTAAAAATAAAAACACACTGATGATGTTGCATGTATCTACACCAAATAAAGTCAATCACTAAAAATAAAGTCTTTGTTATGTAGCTTTTGAAAATGTCACACTGACTACAATGTTATTGAGATCACTTGAGTTCAAACTATTTCTATGTTATGTAGCTTTTGAGAATGTCACACTGACTAAAGTCTATGTTGCTTCCAGACTAATTTAATCATCACTGTTTTCATCACTACTACTATAACTGGGTGTGGTACGCCAATGCTCTGCGAGTCAGTCTTGTCTAATAGAACTTAACTTCTATTACCGACAGTCACGAAAACTGCTAGGATCATCGTATCGACTCATGAGTCCTTCGGACAAATGTTTTATGCAATAATATAACAACAAACATTACAGCACACAACAGTACACTTTCCCAATATGTCCAAGATTGACATCATTAACTGCATAGGCCTTACGGCGAGTGTTAAGTGTACCAAAACTGCATAGGCCTTAGTTTTAAAGTCGAGCATAATTTGTACAGCACAAAGTAGCTTTCCTTCTACGAATCACACAATGAGATTTACACACAATATCACTTCCATTAACCACTAGTAATTAATATTATACATATTATGACTTAATTCTCTTACCCACAATCTCAGATGACAAACAGTCTTTTAATTAAATATATGCAGTCTGCTTCACTAGGCATTGGCGAAGGAGCTGGGTCTCATATGGCGATTCAAGAGAAATATTCCATGATTTGAAAGTTTTCCCCTTTTATATATTATCAGTTGCGTAGCGGAGGACCAAAAGTGAAGAACAAGCGATTGCTATTGGCTCTGCAGTGGGTCAGTTTATGTTTACAAAATTTCTGTAAAACCAATCCTTTCTGCCCGATAGATCTGTCGATCATACAAAACTTCGATAATTTATTCTTACAGTGTTTCCCAACCGATTCTTTCGATCCATGTCTTGTTTACAACCGGCCATAATTGTGGCGCTACCATTTAAAACACGCTAAACCTTTTTCTGCTTCCCTTGTAGCGTTTGCAATGACAGTTGCAAACGGGGAAAGACCAGATATTTGTTCTAAGTTACTACTGCATGTTAGAATCAGCCCAAAATCCAATGTCCATGCTTATACAGACGAAGATCGATTTATCTAATGAAAGTTTACGAATTCCTGTTTATATTTATTGTGCTCAATGTTCTGAGGGGGGACATAACTTTCTTTTGGCCTGAATGTCACAAGTACACATTCACTTTGCACAGATTCCATCTAACAATCCTGCAGCCTACGGTTACTGAGACCGGTTTTTACAGCTCGTGCAGCGATTGGTAGAAAAAACATTTGTTGGGACATATTTTGATGATATATGTATGGCAAGGTAGGCTCTCGTTAATTGCCCTTAGATATTGGTTCAGGACTACGCTACAGATAGCCCCCCAATTTTTAAGCGAGAGATTTAGTGTCGAGCTTCAATCTGAGTGACCAATAACGAGGCAATCATCCAGCACGGAATCTATTCCTTCCCTCTTTCCATATCTGGTTCGGATCAGATGGGTTTTGTAAGGGATCAAATACTCCTCATCACCCTGAGAAAATCAATTCGTAGCATATAATATGATTCCTATGGGAAATGAAATTTTCCTGCACCAAGAAATCAATTCTCCCTTTAAAGATGCCATATATATATATTATATATATATATATATATATAATATATATATATTATATATATATATAATATCATATATATTATATATATATATATATATATATATAATATATATATATCAATCCATGTCCGTATCAGTACTTCCAATGGACTGTGATGGCGCTGGGCAACTACCAATGTTGCCGTGCCCTCATAATGCTAATTTAATAGCCGTATAGTGGAAGTTGCTGTGCATCATCAGTCAAATGGTTCGCACTGCACACTCTCCCACTACCTATTTTCCTGGGGTTTTCCCCCGCAGGTCCTTTATCAAGGGTGGTCGACTAAACCACACACCCTATTTTGATCCAGTACCTGGTGTTCCGAACTAAATGATTTAGTAAATCTTGTCGTTATGGGATGTGTTGTATCCCCTCTTCTGTACAATACGGAGAGTTGCCATGGTAACTGGTTGTCTGGTAGACCCTTTGTGAGATGATGCCATCCTATCCACTATGTCTACCTTGTTATTTTCAGGCCTACGTCCACCCCAATGCTTTCCTAGGTCCTGTTGATTTTTCCCAACATGTGGGGTTTTCCTTGCTACATTGTGCACAGGCAGTCACATACTGAAATATATCTTCAGCAACCCCTGGCCAATAATGTTGCACTGAGGTCCGTTGACAGGTTGTACCAATCTTCTTATGTCCACCGTCTGAATCAACATGTGCTAATTCTATAGCCTTGTCCCTGTAAATAGATGGAGCAATTACTAACTGGCTATGCCCATTGGGTCCTGTCCCAGCTTTCCTGTAAAGCAATCCATCATTCAAAATAAAACTGTCCCTTTCTTTGGGGGGTTATGGCTTTTATGGCAGCCTGCCAAAGCAAGGTTTTAATGTGCTATCTTTCAGCTTGGCATTTCTCATCTCTCTCGGATGAATATTGAGTGGTGTTCCCTCCTCCTTCCCAGGGGTTGACCTGACCTGGAGTGTTGCCATTATCACAGGTTTTATATGGTTTCCCTAGGAAAAACATATCTCCCTCCTAACACCCGCTGGTAGTTAGGATTCTCACACACTGCTGCATTGATCACTCCTTCCACATAGCGAGTTTTCACATTGATTCTGGCTATGGGGAAGTGTTATGGTGGCTGTATCCTTTAATGCCCTTGTATCTCCACTTTGTCTGTGGTATACTGCTCAGGGTGCACTAGAGGACGCACTCACAACTGAGTCATATTTCCAATCCGGAATCATACAGACACTTTTCCTTAGTGGCCGTTACATATTACTTCTTCACAGATGGAGGGATGATGGAGATCTACCAGACTCGATGTCAGGTTTTCCTTCCTTCCCGTTCCCACTGTTATCATGCATGCAGCGTGATATGGAGGGACTTTCCTACCACATTCTGTTGTATGGTGGTTGTTCATTTTGCAAATTTTGCACCACTTTTCTTCTTTTTTTGTAAGGTTTCCTATCCCTGAAATTGTGGGTTCCTATCCCTTATTATCATATCCTTGGCCTGTATTGGTTGCATTGTCCTTTTGATCAAACTTATTATGAGTTTGGGGCTGCGTAACTCCCTCCCTGTTTCCTTTTACTCCCTTGAGTCAGGGGATTGAGCCATGTGGTGGCTTTCTGCATATGTGATTACTGTCAGCCAACCTGTCTCTCTTGTTCATCAATTAGGGAACTTCTTAGTTTCTGGGGTTATGGAATCCAATAGTTGTTCAATCACATCATTTCCTTTAGCCCTCGAAACTCTAGGGTGAAGGTTTCCTAAAATTACACCACCTCAGTAAGGTACGTTTCTAATCTTTCTGAGAACTGCTGATACGTCTCTCCTGGTTGAATCTTCGCCATTCTGAAGCGCCGTCTATATAGCTTCAGCATTTTGTTCATATCGAACAAGCAATGGCCTGATTCAGGGCTTCGTAATCTTCCTGATCCTTTTTTGGCAATTTCAAAAAGACTTCGTACGCAATTCACCGCAAAACTTGCGATAAACTTCAGACTCCACTTTTCCTTTTCTAGACCATAAGTAGTCGCTTAACTCTCTCATATCTGGCTTGATAAGCCTCGATTGCGTCAACTTTGTCCACAAAATGGATCCAGGATGAAAAATTCATGGCTCCATTTGAGGTGCTCTGCTGGAGCTTGTAGTCAAAATGAGGTGAACTACTCCCATTGTGGTTGCGTAGTTGCCTGAAGTTCAAGCTCTTGTTAATCTTTGCTCATGGTCTTCTCTCTGCTTGAATTCTTTATGTACTACATGACTCATCCGAATGTGACCTCGCCCAAAGCAAGTGGTTCAGTTGTTGGTTCAAGCGTTTGCTGTCAAGCATCATAAAATTTTTCCGGTATACAATGTTCCTCACCGATATAGATACAAAACCCCCTGTGGAATTTAACAAATGTCATGCTTGGTAGAAGGCAGTTTAGTTCGCAGCTAAACAGTGGGCCCCAGGGACGCTTGTTTAAAGACCAACGACCATAAAAAACTATGCTTTGACACTAAAAAGAGAGGGCTATTCACGTCAAACTTAAAGGTTGTAGAACCGGAGTCCGGTATAACCGTGAAACTATCAAAGTCATTGGAAAATGTGTAACTATAACATTCCAGAACACCTTTCAGTACGAGGCATTTCGTTTCAATGTCATTGTCTTTAATTTCTACGATAAACAGGACCTTGTAGTGTCAAGACAGACATAAATGGCGCACTAGTAGAAGACGTTATAACAAACACACTTCTCAAAGTTTCACCTTTATCACACTAAGAACAAAAAATTATGGCCCCCAGGGGACTGCCGCAGCTATCGAATCTTTGTTAGAAAACAGAATTTGAAGAATTTAAAAGTAATCTGCTAAAATTGTAACTGATGTTGAGTTAGGAAAACACTAAAATGGACTCGCTGTTTCTATGCCCCACTTGGCAGTAGTAGACACAATGATTCCAGGGCATAAATGACTGTACTACGGACAATCGAAATTCTCAACACCAGCTGCAACCCCAAATTTCTCACAGGTGAATCAGGAAAATTCTTCCTTCTGCAGTATTGGATACAATAACAGTCAACCCTACAATTTCTAAAACCTATGTTGGCCATCGGAATTACCCCATGGACCATGAAACTATACGAAAAGCTGAAACTGTATCTCTTGCGCAACAAAAAAGAAGACACCACGAATGTTACCTGTGTCGTGCTGCCAGGAGCTAATGCAAAATATGGAGGGCACGCTACGAAGTTTTACTTGGTGATCTCCATGTCTCGTATCCAGGACATCGCTCAAGGGCCGGAAAACGAACTTCTTAAATAGGGAGATAGTATCTCTGAGGGAGCACTTCTAGCATGAAGGACATCATTCGAAAAACTGCAGAGAGATTTCTCCCTCTATAAGATAAGAAACCAGATCATCCTCAAACAATAGTAGAAGATTGCGAAGAAATCATACATAAAATACGCCCAATAGCAAAAAAAGGTCACCACCAAATGTAAACAAAAAAACACGAAGAGACATCCAAACACAACATATCCATTGGAGTCAAAATTACCAACAGATTTCACGTTCTTGAGGTTGTTCAACAGAAAATGAGAGAGTTCAGCATTCCCTACAACAGCAACGTTCAGTGCCCGAAAAACAAATTCACAATCTAGTGCATTCACGACCGTCCACAAAAAGAACACACAAAAGGCA